>CABFVZ010001450.1:135183-179419 GCA_902151445.1 Timema monikensis
CCCCCCCATCTCTGTAGCTACCCCAGGGGGCCCCCCCCCCCCCCCCCGTGACCTCTATATTACTAGCCAGGAATGCTGATCGCTAGGCCAAGAGGCCGGCCTACTCGTTGAGTGAAACACCGATCATATAACTGAAATAGTATAAAGCCGGTATATCCAACCCACGGCCCGCAGGCCGCTTGTGACCCCCGGGTATGTTCTGCGCGTCCTGAAAGCTTACATAGAAACACAGTACTTCAAAATGCACAAATAAACAACAAACCAGGCTCTTGGAGCTGACGTAAATGTTCGCTAGCTTCCAAGTAGTTTGCACAATTGTAATTATAATGTTACTTGTGTTTGGATGTATGGATGTGACGGCTGGTGTGTGTGTATGTGTGTGTGTACTATATTAATTTGGACATTAGATTATTTTAGCACCGCTTCTTACTACCCGTTCGAGTTAGACGCTTATGTACTAATTAAGCTAATGGTTTTAGAGACTAGGAAGGTTATACCACCCTTAGTACACCCGACCGAGATTTTAATCTCGATCTTCCCGCGATCGGCAGTCTAGTCTAATTAGCGCGTTAGACTATTAGGTATTATATAATCATGTATGACTCCCGGCTAATTCTCCAAGAACTTTCGCGGCCCTCATTCAGGGAAAGGTTAGACAGGCTGGTAAAAAGGTTAAAACAATTCTTGGTACTATGATCATTCTAGCTAGTGGCGGTGGAATCTTGTTTGTGTAGGACTGGAGGAGGGAACTATTTTAAAAAATGTTTATTTTTTGAGGGGCTTAGTCACCAAGTCACAATTTAATGTTTAATGTTTGTTTTATTTTCTTTAAAATGAGCAGTAAGCTCGTTACATTAAAGTTATTATTATTATTATTTATTTATTTCATAAAAGGAAAACTAAACTCAGAGAGTTATTTAAGGTTATCCCATATCAATAATTTATCATGTATAGGTTTTGCCTATGTTATTTAAACTTACAATATTCTGATCTATTTTTTGCATAATGTTACTGCTTACTATTTAGTTATTTGTTTTTAATATTATTTTTTATTCTTATTATTATTAAGTACTTTTTTATCTCGTAACTATTCATCAGTATATAACATTATTTATCCATTTTTTGTCTATCATTTTTTCGTATGTAAATATATGTATTGTAATGTATGTACGTGTGTACTTTTCAGTGCTGGCCTGTTATAGGTCTTACGACTGTTGGCCAGCACTATAATAAAGGAAATTGAAATTATTATTATTATTATTGTTATTATTATTATTATTATTATTAGCACCACGTCTTACTACCCATTCGGGTTATACGCACTTACGCTAATGTGTAATGATAGGGGGATTGTGAGATAAAATGGAGGACCTACAGTTTAACGTGGAATCCGAACCACGGTGAAGGCCTGGCATTCCTCACATTCACAAATTGTGATTAATCAGATAAATTTGTGCCGGGACCGAGGATTGAACTCTACATACATTAAAGTTACAAAGAGAACAGGTACAGTTAACAATATAACAAGACAATTATATAATACATACATATAATAAAAGATGGGGGGTGGGGGGAGAGGAAAGGGTAACAGGTGCACAGATTTTTTTTAAACTCATAATTACTCTTATTAGATGTTGCATCCCCATAATAATCAAAATTATCTTACGTCAAAATACGCAAACAAACTATTGAGGGAGAGAAGATATTATGTATGAACAAACGGTTAACCAATATGAGTCCTAATTAAAATGTTTATAAATTATACCTTATGGGTCAAGAGAGTGACAGCTATGGAAAATATCAATCAACTCAAAACTATGTGTTGTACTTATCCATACTAAGATTTTAGGCGTAATTAGTGGGTGATCCAACCAGCAAATGTTACAAATTTGATTCTTCTAAAAGTAATTTGGAGTGACCCTCCCCCAGAAGTTCTTTGAAAAGTGGATGCCTCTAGTCTAGAATTTATATTTCATAGTTTGGTATTTAAATTTAACTGGATTCTTTTTTTTAACTAAATACCTCCAAAAATTATTTGGGGTAGTCCTCCTACGGCAAATTTGTGAGAGTTGAATATATATTAGGATATATTTCGAGTTTGATGCAAGGCCATCTTTCAGCTTTATTAGAAGCCGCTTTAGTGGCCGCATGTTCTAAGATGCTACTCTCGTAGTAGAATCGACTGACGATGATGGGGACATTGTTACATGAGTTGAAGTAGGCTGAGAAAATTAGTTTCAATGGGTTTTTTTTAATTGATTAAGAAATTAGCCTAAATTATTTGTCAAACATTATGTAAATTAGTGGCACTATCACTCTTACAAAATGTTAAGCATAATAATTGATATAAAAAACTAATTTGTACGTATAGATAAGGGTATCTATTTTGGTGGTTGTTCTAAGTTTGGTCGAAATATATTGATATATTTACAGCAACGCACTATTCTAATTCATCATAAAAACACTATATACCAAACAGATTAATAATAATCATCATCATAATAGTAATAATAAGTTCATAAACGTTAGATTTTAGGATTTTTATAAGAACGTCGGAAAGAGGATGGTGACCACCCCCTTCGAAACTTTTAAAAATTATTAAATTTACCTAAGCTGTATTCAATGGGTAATAGCCTAGCTAATGCCCATCGTTATGTCTTCCCATCATCGGTCGCCGTGCCATATGAATTCAGAATTAAGTCACAATAGAACCAAGAATGGTCTCTGAACCAAAGATGAATGGGATTGAAGCATGGAGAGAGAAGCAATGTAAAATGAAATAAGTATATTATCTAAAAACTATTTGAGAAAGTATAGCCAATTTGTCAGAAGACCTGGTATCTTATGAATATTTGACTAGGGTTATTAACTGTGAGTTTACTGACAATCGAACGAGTTTTATAAATTGTTTTGAAAGGTAGTCAATTAACCACGTGCATTTGTTTATGTCAAAATGTTTACGGAATCCGTGTGATACTAAAGGAAGCCCCGTAGCAAACACACAAAGTTGAAACAACGCCATATTGAGTGAGAGCTTAATTTTTGCGTTCATGCGTTAATTTCCCTGATAGGTTATTCGCCTGTATAATTATGTAATGTTAACAACATTTGTTCATTTTCGTAATCATCTCAAAGTTTCCCACAAATATTGTTATTTGTAAAGTAGGAGATGTTTTGAGTGTCAAATAATTAACACCTTGTCGGTTCTTTTGAAATCGATTTGTCAGGCAGTTAACAAATTTGGAACGTCCTTGATTGACCGCCAGGTATGTTGATACAAATGTGAAAATATTTAGTGTTTGGTGTCAAAATAATGATACTCTTTTATCAGCAAAATGGTCCTTTCAATGTTTAGTATTTTTCGTGAGACAGGAAATTAATAATTAGTTAATTAATCTCGTCTGTTTGTGTCGTCCGACTGGTCACAACACAATGGAGTCATGAAGGATTATGGGTGGCTGCCAAAGTTTGACAAGCTGAAGATTTTTGTGTCATTAAAGATGCGAGTGATCGGTGAAATGTTAGTGTAATTCGATGATCAAGATAGACATAACCTACAATACAACCTATCAAGTATATTGGTGTATCCTTAAACATTGAAGCTCAGGTAAATAATATATTTCATTATCACTTTAATGGATCAATTTCAAGTGCTTGCCAATTTCAAGATGTCACTCAACTAGTTTTGTTTTATTCTCACAAAACTGTTATTTTAGGCTTTGAGATCACTAGATTAAGGACGTGCCTTATTCCATGGAAGACATTTTTCCATAAATATTATAGTCTTTTGTGTGTCCTTAACTTTGACTCATTAATGAAATACATTATAATATTTAACTCAAATCTAGGCTAGGGCTTATAAAGCCAAACATTTAGTTGGGAAAATGGTTAAAGTATTTATATAGAAAGGTCAACCCAATACAACATAAGTGATGTTAGGTACACCTCACTAACAGTATCCCATGTTAAACTACTACTATTTACAAATAGGCCTACAATTATATTCTTACTGGTTTTTAGTTGTGTATTTTTTCATCTCTTTATATTGAGCCAATGTTGGGATATATTATGGGCTATTCACTATAAATAATATTTTTTAGCCCAAGAATTACTCTGTCATTATTTAGTGTGAGCAACTATTGGCCTAGCTTAGGCCAGTAAGGGCTTGTCTATAATCAGTTTGACGCGCCCATGCAATAGTGTTGGTGTTTGCTTTTTGGTTAAACAAAGACTATAAACAGTGAAATGTCAGGAGACATAATTTCAATCAATAGGCCTTCAACTAGGTAATACCTAAGTTTGTTAAATTCATGTTAAAGCTTGTACAAATAATAGACTTTAATTAAATGTAATATCGTAATAATAGAATCTGTTAAATGCTGGAAGAACTCGCATCAGGAGTTGTATATGTCCTGAGAATGGCACCGACGACGTGCTGAAACATGTGGAGATTTTTGTCTGATTTACACTCAGCAAACTAAGGAACAAGGGTATTCAACACCAGATAAGAATAGAATTCAATTTTGTTAATATCAATTGCTTTATTTAATACATCTCATTTTCTAATTCATAATATTTTCTGTTATAACCTCTTTACATTTGTTCTTTGACTTTAACTCATTTGTTATCACTATATGAATTTTAATGTGTTATTTAACCTTTTTAGACAATGTTGAGAGACATTTAATGTAATTTTCTTAAAATTGGCTATTGATCTCAGATTTGTTACTTATTATATCATTGTTTATATCTTAACCTATTGTTCTTTTTGACTTTTATGAGTTCCAATTTTTATTTTAAAAAAATTATTAACTTCTATTAATTTTCATTTTCATTGAATTCTATTATTACGATTAAATATTGTTTCCTTACTAAATTTCATTATGTTTTTCATAAATGTAATATATGTATTTTAGCATATATATAGTTAAATAATTGTTACCGTTAGGCCTACTACCATATTTTTTAATGAGAAAAGCACACATACTACTGAGAAAATAAGCTGATTTAAAAAATTGATTTTATTTAATTTCTAATCTTACTAATATTATAAATGCGAAAGTTGTGTGTTTGGATGTTTGTTACTCAATCACGCCAAAACTGCTGAACGGATTCGAATGGAACTTTGTACGTTGGTAGAGTATGTCCTGGAATAAAATATAGGACTATTCCCAACCTTTGATTTTAAATAATAATAAATATATGATTATAATATGATTGAAACGATGTTATTTAAGAATTTGTGATTTGATATTTTGTAATTAAAGTAAATAGTAATTAGTGTGAAGTAGTTTCATACTAATAAATAATGAATATGATGGGATTTCAGCTATTTAGTTCAAAAAAATTTTAATTTAATTTATTTATCCTACTAATTATGAAGTTAAAAATTTAAAAAAATTAAATTTATAATTGGTAACTTAAATAATATATATTTATTTTATTATGAAATATTTAAAAGTGAAAATTAAAATACGGCAAAATTATTTACAGCTAGAACTAAGAAAAGTGCATAGATATTTGAAAAAAATAAAGTTTGATTTATGAGCAAAACAGTTAAGTTAAAAATTAAAAGATGTTATCAATTATTGCGGGCGACAGGTAAAAGTTAGTGTATAATACAGGCTTAACTACTGTAAACATATTCAGCCATTCATATTCATAAACATGTCATCCTATTCTATTTCCAAAAAAATAGTTTATTTTAACAATTAACCATTTGCAATTTTATGAAAATTTGTATTTATTGACTCGTGGAAGGTTACAGTAGCCCCATAGCTTCTTTGGTGCTGACTGACAGCTCACAGCTGACTTCTGACAGTCAAAATTTAGCTCTATACCTAAATGTTAACTGTCAAAACTGACAGCTGCTAAACACATGTTTTAGCATATCATCTGGTTTGGCGTAGAGATACATAATTTGGTCTGGTAACTTTTTAAAGCTGTGAGCTGTCAGTCAGCACCAAAGAAGCCATGGGGCTACTGTGGGTTGGATAGTGTATAATAAACATTGGTACAGTCTGTTCATGATAGGTTTTTACCTGGATGACAGTTCAAAAATCATATATTTAGGCTTTGGGTTGCCAACACTTGTAAAAGATAACTGTTTTCTTATAAATGTTAAATTTTTTAATTACCTATTATATTTGACATTTAAAATAATGTAATCTTAAATTTTCTCATACTATTTCATTACTTTTAATAATTTCTTTCTATCCAACTCAAAACAATATTTTAAACATAATTAAAAATACTTATTCTTTGTTTTGGAACATTATTGACTCTGTGTAATATAGTGATACATTAATACTTTTTAATACAGGAATCGTATTTAGTACTTGGAAAAGAGAAAAAACATTTGTCATTTTTTATATATATAATAAATTATTTTATAATTATTTTATCGTATTTTGAAATACTTAACTGAATAAAATATTTTTATCCACTGCGTGAGTCCATAAGTCCAGCTCTGTGTGCTGTTCCTTTCTTGAATTAAGAAACTGTTTTATTTCTTCAAGAACACTTATAAATCTTGCTAACACTTGGCCTCTACTAAGCCACCTAACCTCTATATGTAGGAGCAAGTCAGTATAATCAGCGCCTTCGTCTTCCAACAATGCCTTAAACAACCTTTGCTGCATAAAGTCTTCACAACTATGTTCATGACATGATTAACATTAAGGACTTACATCCCTGGAGGTATTATAAATGTCCTTGCCCCTAGTTCATTTTTTTAGTGTAGGTACTTTAAGATACCATTCTTTGACAGAAAATTCGTTAAACACCATTTTACTATTAGTAATAACTTTGCTGTACTTGAAATATCTGCTCAGTCATCTATTTGCAACTCCATATCTTCCAAGATAGTTTACATCCTCCTCACCGTTCTAGCCGATGGAGGCACTTTATTGATAGAAGAAATAATTGCACTTTTATTGCTAAAACCACCGAACAGTGACTCCATGGCTTCCTTAACTATTTCATCATCTTCAAATGATTTTTTCCCCTTTCAATATTACACTAGAAACTTTCAAGGAAGCAATTGTTGCATTTGTTGATTGCTTGTTTTGTATGGTTAAAACTGACTGTCAAGCTCTCAACTTGGCCTTCAAATCACTGATTCTTCTTTTTCTAATTTCTGAAACCACAGGAAAACTTTAGTTTGAAGAATAGTGAACTGTGTTAAAGTCTCTCTAAGTGTTGCTTTTCTTGGGAACTGATACACTGGCATTACAAAGTAAACACACATTTACCTTTTACCTCTGTACAATAAAATTCATTATAAAAATAATATGTTATTTGCTTCTTATTACTCATTGTTAAAATCACACCACATTAAAACAGAACTGCACTGTCCACCCCAACATAAGACACTGGCAATCACCGGCGCCGTCCGATATGAAGATGTCGAGACACTATCAAAGTGTTGCCAACACAATTGTTATAATGTCTCCACAGAACACTGAAGCCAAGACTACAACGGATTTGAATTTCAAATTGATCAGCTAATGAGGACTACATAACAAAAAAGTTTAAATTCAAATAATACTCGACAACCATCCTGTTATTTATCAAACAAAACTATTTAACAAAAAATATACAAAATTACAAAATATAAAGCGGGTGCCTAAAATGTCTCAAGAGGGGAACTGCGTTGCCGACCCCTGCTATGGAGCCTAAAACCTATAAACAATAAGCCTATTAAAATTGTTATTCAATTTACTGAATTATTATTGTTGTATGTTCTATAAATAAGAAAATATTAAAAAATATATATATATTACATACCTACCCTATGGCATCAGTGGTAACTCAAAAGTTAATTGAGATTATTGCCGTACTTACAAAAGTACGCCACTTATCCCTTTCTTGAGCTACTTCTATCCAGACCACCTCATTACACCCTATATCTTCCAGGTCCATTTTAACGTTATCCTCCTCTTTGCTTCTATGTCTTCCCATTGGGTTTGCCAGTCATTACCCTGAACAAGGTTATAGAATCACTCATTCACACTGCATGTCCTGCCCACTGTAGCCATAATCTAAGAGACTTTATTAACCTAACACTGTAGTGTGATAAGTACAGGGTATGTGACTCATCATTATGAATTTCCTAAGTAACGTGTTTTTGAACACCCTAAGCTTTTTTTTTGTCATGTAAAGTAAGAAACCACATTTCACATCCATAGAGAAGAATCAGTAAAATTATTGTTTGGAATATTCTTAGTTTTACATTCCTTGAAGGGTGACCTGGCGGTCTAGGGAGTAAGGTGTAAGTGTGTACAACCCGAATGGGTAGTAAGACGCGGTGCTAATAATAATACATTCCTTGAAAGCAGGCGAACTGTCAACAACTTACTGACTGAGTAATAGCATGCATTTCCCGACTATTTTTTTCTTGATTTCCAATCTAATATTGTTATTGCTATTTAAAATTGCACTTAAATATATAAACTCATTAACCCTGTCAAATAATATGTTTTTTGCAGTCATATTTAAATTATCGGCCCCAATCTGTGTTCTCTATGTGATCAAACCCTTAGTCTTTTCTGAGTTCACCTCCAAACTATTTCCTTATTAGCCTCCAGTAAAATTACTCCTTTTCTTAAAATGTACTACACAAAACAAAATATTCTTACCATAGTATGATGCACACTATTCCTAAAATATTTAAGAATACATCTATTGTACTAAAATTTCCACAATTGGTTATGGCCTACTTGATCAAATAACTGTTAACTGTTTTATTTGAATACACTTATTCGTACCAACACCTAAATTTATATACCATTGGCTAAGCGTAAGCGGCAAACGCGTCTGAAAATTACAACATGTGACTACTATTGTACACATGTACAAAATGTTACACTACATGTGTAGATCTGACAAGTGTGTGGGTGTGACTTGTAGGATGATCAGGGTTTTAGACTCTTAGCTTTTGACCATTTCATTTCTATATTTGTTTGCCATTGTCTATTTTGATAATTTAATACTATTCTTGAAACACATATAAGTCATTCACGAGCTAAGTTTACCTAGATGACAACTCGAAATGTTACTAGAAGTAATCCCTAATATATCACTACGCCAACAGCTGACATCTATCACTTTGGATGACTGTAGTGAAAACAGATGGTAATATATTAATGTGATAGTTAACCACAGTAATTTAGGCCAATATTATTTATATATTTATTTGAGGTCGGACACAAAGTTTATTTATAGTTTTATTTCCCTTAAAAAATATATTAACACCACTTTCACAAAAATCTCTAACGAAAATAGCTTCAAAATGGCCACTGACGGATCTAAACCATATGATTAAACATAACGGTAACCAAGTTTTTTGCAATGATGCAGACACGTAGTTAATGAAAATAATTAATTCAGTTCAATATTTTGAAATACGATAAAATAATCATAAAATAATTTATTGTATGTAAAAAAATGACAACAATTTTCTCTTTTCCAAGTAAATACGATGCCTGTAAATTTATATATTTATTTGAGGTCGGACACAAAGTTTATTTATAGTTTTATTTCCCTTAAAAAATATATTAACACCACTTTCACAAAAATCTCTAACGAAAATAGCTTCAAAATGGCCACTGACGGATCTAAACCATATGATTAAACATAACGGTAACCAAGTTTTTTGCAATGATGCAGACACGTAGTTAATGAAAATAATTAATTCAGTTCAATATTTTGAAATACGATAAAATAATCATAAAATAATTTATTGTATGTAAAAAAATGACAACAATTTTCTCTTTTCCAAGTAAATACGATGCCTGTATTAAAAGGTATTGATATGTGCACTATATTGCACAAAATCAGTAACGTTCCAAAACGAAAAATAAGTACTTTTAATTATGTTTAAAATATTGTTTAGAGTTGTATAAAAAGAAATTATTTTAAAAAATTAAATAGTATGAGAAAATTTAAGTTTTCGTTATTTTAGATGTAATATATACCAGGTAATTAAAGATCTTTACATTTATAACAAAACTGTGATCTTTTACAAGTGTTGGCAACCCCAAACCTAAACATATGATTCTAGAACTGTCATCCAGGTAAAAACCTATCGTGAATGGAATATACTTTCATTGTTCATTTAATAGGCTCACAAGTGCCCATCAGTTATAATATCCAAGAACATTAAACAGTTCATATTTCATTCTACAAAATTCTCCCCCATCAAGATTTCTAGTAATGTTTTCACTGTCAGTATACTGAGAATAAAGAGTAAGCCTACTGGAACTTAAATGTGTCATCCCAGTGGCGGTTGGTGGGCTCGGGAGCTGGGCAAGCTGGCAGGGAACAAGTGGTGTGAGATTGCAGCTGTGACTGTAGAGACACGTGCTATTAAAGGAAATAACCACTATCACCACTGAAAAACAAATGAAATTTAATAGTTTTATTTTACTCCACATGTAGCTATATAGTGATTGATATTTGCACAATGAATTGGCCATTACGACCGCTGACCTCTCTAGATTTGAGTAGACATTTGCCTTCAACCTTACTATGATAGTGTGTACTTCTTCGACTCTGCCAACCTGTGGTTAGAGTTAAATGCCTCTGCACTAACTATGCTATTGGGCTAGGGATGAGGCAGGTGTAATATTGAAGAAGTGCACCCTTCTTTGTGGGTAGAGAGTAGAAAACCATTGAGGGAAAACTATTCTAAGTTCACCCGACTAGGATCTAATTCAGGCATATATATATAACACTTTATAGCCCTGGATCAAACACCGATCTTCCCGTCCTCGGCAGCTAAGTCTACTTCTAGAGTAGTGAGTTGGACCATGCAGCTACCAAGGCGGGTGATTTTGACTTTCAACTCCTCTGCTACCCTTACCCTCCTTTGTAGGCAGTGACAGATTACCAGAATTCAGCAAATCAGTTGATTCTATCTCAGTTAAATGGTCTAACGCTCTACTCTCACAATAGACAAAACTGCTGAGGACGGGAAGATCTTAGTTCAATAGTGGTTGGGTGTACTGAGGGTGGCTTTACATAAATGTTTTTCGCCTTTCTCTCCACACAAATATGTGTGCACTTCCTCTAAATTACACCTGCTCGCCTCGGGGGTGTAGGGGTCTAACACATCAGACTCGTGTTGGACTTTACTGCCAAGAATGGGGAGATCGAGGTTTGAATTTGTTTAGGGTGAAATGAGGGTGCTAGAAAAACAGCATACCCATGCTGATATTTGCTATAAACTCGGCTATGTCCACACTTGTTAATAAAAATAATGTAATAACCTTTGTTCGTCACCATGTTGTGTTTTACAACATATTCCGTTTATAAAAGATTTGCATGGTATTCAATATCTCCTAACCTAAACACCCTCTTTAGTTTGAAGATCCTTTAAGAAATTAAAAAAAACTTCTAGACAAGTTTAATAATAGTTTGCAAATGCACCCAGGGTAAACAGTGAAATCCGAGCATGTACCCCCCACCCCCTTCATAAGAGTGATACAATTTCAAAATGTGTATGTGTCTAAATAATATAGTTTGACTTTACACCCTGTTGAGACCAGGACACCAGCACTCAAAACCCTGTTTTATATGAAAGTGGCCATAATAGGCGACAGCATCTTGGTCACAAATGTGAGTGGCTTTGGGTCTCTCACATAAATAACATTGCTCGACGCTCTGGCGACCTGATCACAACATTTTTATTGGAGTGACCAGTTCACAAGTATGGCCGAGCCCTTAAACTTTAGAAAAAGAATTCAAAATACGCTTTAATCTTTTCAACTCATCTCAAAAAGGAAAACTTTGTTAAGTCCTGTGTTTATTTATTAACAATTAATTAGCCTATTTTCCTTCTCATTTTACTCAAGCAAATCAGGATTACCTAGTTAGTTATTTTAAAGTGAACTATCATTTTTTTACATTATCATTATAATTTTTATTTCATTTTTTACCTTCGAATAAAACTCTTAAGTGTGATTTTTACTAAATGTAAACATCATAATTGAAGGAAATCTTAATGGTTATATTATTTGGTTTTAAGTACAGCTAATAAAAGTATAGGTCTGTGTTCTCTTTAGCTAGTTAGTATCACATTAAAAAATAGTAACTTATTGATGTTCATAACATCTGTTGTCTTTATTTGTGATCCCCTAAGTTGTTTTGTTGTTCACAAAAAAATTACTAGGCCTACACATCTTTTAAAAGAAACTAAAACTCATGGTTTTGAATGTTATTATTTTATATATTTTTTTACAGGTAGCAAGCCTACTGAAGCCATGGAAAAAATGGATGTGGATGATGATGCTGTAGTGGATCTGAGTGTAAAGTAAGTGTTGTATTCTTTTCAAAATGGTATTTATATATCTAAAGCAATTCATTAAACTTGAGGATACTGCTCTGAGTTTTGGAAATGTTGTGTATTGTGTTTAATTTTCACTCTTACAAACTCACTTTATACACTCCATCATGATTCGTTAAATATAAGCCTACTCAAGTGTCACTGGAGAAAATAAATCAAACTATCTGCTATTTTCTCTGAATGTTGAAATATATTTTTTTTTAATAACAGGTTTTTGGTGCAATGTGATGTAGCTTTGTAATGTTAAATATTTCACATGTTTTTCATGATTTAATGTAAAATCTATAATTTTAGGCACTTAATATTCAAATGGTGACCTGGTGGTCTAGGGGTAAGGTGTTAGACTTCTGTGCTGGCGGCCGGGGTTCAATCCTCGGTCCCGGCACAGATTTATCTGATTTCCAAACCCTTCCTTCACCTCTGACAAGACATCTTGTAAATGTGGGGAATGCCAGGCCGCCACCGTGGTTCGGATTCCACGTTAAACTGTAGGTCCTTCATTTCATCTCACAATCACCCTACCATTACACATTAGCGTAAGAGCGTATAACCCGAACGGGTAGTAAGACGCGTTGCTAATAATAATAATAATAATATTCAAATTTGTTTATCTTAATCATAATTGGGTCTGCACACTTTTTTTAGACCTATTTTTAGCCTATTACTCTTTAAGAAGTGTGATGAATTAGTCACTATCTCCACATTTCTAAAATTGTAGGCTCAAATCTTTTCAGATGTTTATTCGCTTTCTAATCTCGAGCTTGTACTTTGGAAAAGTAAATCTATTAATTATCATAATACCCGCTTCAGTGGCCGCATGGTATAAGGCACTACTCTCACAGTAAATTAGACTGCTAAGGTCGAGATCGAGGTTCAAATATCGGTTGGGTGTACTGAGGGTGGTTTTTCCAAAATGGTTTTCCACACAAATGTGGCTACACTTCCTATAAATATAACCTTCCTCATCCCTAAAAGTCATTAGTATAATTAGCACATAAGCCTATAACCAGAACGAGTAGGAAGACGTGATGCTAAAAAATAATAAGATACAGCAAGGTAGGTTTTCTACATCAAACATACAAACCAAATATTTTTTAAATACAATTGTATTGCCTCTAGAAAAATTGGACCCCATAGTAAATGTTTTAAATATTATCTTTTTATTAATTTGCTCATTGTAACTAATGGCCAAAATAATTAACAAGGCTATCTTTGCATAGATACATTTTTATAGTAAAAACGGTAGGCCAAGGTAGCTTTATAATAGATTTATTAATTACATTTAAAATTAAACTTTAGAAAGGACTAATCACAAATATGTTTTTCTAGAAGGGAACGGGATATGCCTGCCCCTCAAGACCTCTCTCGCATGCACAGGCCAGTCATGCCAGAAGAGGTACCTATCATCCCACGTAGTATCAAAGAGTTTGATGATCGCTACCCTCGTCGAAATTTGCGTCCTCGCACAGAGCGTAGCTATGCTGAGAGCCCTGATGTCATTGTCGTATCTGATGAGGAGCCTCGTTTGAATGGCTTCACCAACGGGTTTGACAGTGATACCGACGATGGGGAGATGCCACCTCTGCCACCCATCAAGGTATATTATAGCAGCTGTGTTCTCCTCTCCTACAAGGTCTCTTGTTTACAGATAATATTGTTAGAAAGTACAAATTATTGTTGTAGATGATGTTTAGAAGTCTTTTAGATTGTTTTAAAAATCTACCATTTATACTTGCAATATTTGTGGATCAAGAAGGCACTAATACATTTAGGTAGTATTTTATTATTAATAATA
Organism: Timema monikensis; assembly: GCA_902151445.1. Lineage (NCBI taxonomy): Eukaryota > Metazoa > Arthropoda > Insecta > Phasmatodea > Timematidae > Timema > Timema monikensis. The sequence goes on from CABFVZ010001450.1 coordinate 149,325, forward strand.
TATGAGTTCCAAATTCATATAGTTGTTTTAATTTGTGTTAAATATTGTTTCCAAATGTTTTTACATAAATCTATACTCTCTGAATTTGTGGGTCAAATATAAAGACTTAAAAATAAATCTTTATAGTTTTTATTTAATTGATTGCAGTACATATTTATATTGTGCGAGTATATGCCCAGGTCCCTTTTTAAAACTAATATTTGCAGTAGTTAATAAAAGCTGTTCTAAAGCATTAAGTGCAATTAAATATTTTATCTTACTTCAGGAGCTTAGCCCCACTGAGTTGGCGGAACGTGAGCGAGGACTTCGTAAGCTTCGTGAAGAGTTGCGTAATGAAGAAATGAAACTAGTCTTGCTGAAGAAGTTGCGTCAGTCGCAGCAGATGAAAGAGAATATCGCAGTGGTGCCACCTGGTCAACAGCCTCAGCTACCCAAGGTCACTCCACCTAGTGGGAAACTGCCAGCGCCTCCGCAGCAACAGCAACAACAACCGCCACCACCGCTTGTGAGGGCTAACCACACCAAGCAGCCAGTGGTGCCACCCTTATTGAGAGGGGTAAGTTTTGCATCATCATAAAACTTAGTTTTTGCAGAATTTGTATTAGCATAATTGTTATTATTTAAAACTTCTGTTTGTCGATATTAACTGTCATATCTCTCTGATTATGTTAACAGCAACCAAACCCTGCCCGCGGGCAGAGTGTACACCATCCCCCGCCACTGCTGATGGCCCCACGGGGTAGTTCTACCCAGTCCAGTTTACCTCCTAATCTGCTCATGGCTCAGCAGCCGTTACCAAGAGGTGAGGGCCACATTTTCAATCACTCTGCAAAAAGTACTATATATAATTACACTTGTTATTGATGTTATCTTCAATCGTTGACTTGGAGTAACGGATTTGAATGTTGTGATAATAACTTGATTTAAATCAGATTAGAATGAAATATGACAAATAATTGTGCGATAAACAAATATTTTATCTTTGCTCTTTATTAGTTCTTTTTCCTTTACAATAAGAATTAAAGTTTGATAAGAGGACAACAATTTTTCAAACAACTCACTCAATTTTATTAAACCTTTTTTATAATTTTTTCATTCAATAAGTAGACTGAAAAAAAAATCCTATATGATGGAATGTGAATTTAAAAGGCCTATCAAATCCAATTTAATAGTTTAAATTAGACTACACTATTCATAAATTTGAACAAAATAATATAATGAGAAATATGTATATCTTATTTTAAAATTAAAATAATCGATCGTGAAAAAAAAGTTATGATCATCAATATTGTGAGTAAAGATTGACATAATAGTAAGAATTACATTACATCCAATCTGTTTCCAGCCTGCGGCTTTGGTTAGTTTTTTATTGAAGCCATATATGTTTCACTACCATCTGGCTATGCTTATTGTAGCTTCATATTACCTTATAATCTAACTTAAGACTAGGACAGGCACAACATCCAGTACCCCACTGTTAATTTATCATTGTGAAAGGATAAACCCATATTTTCATCAATGATACATTTTCGGGCATGGCAGGAATCAAACCCAGGACCCTTAGCTCAGTAGACGGTCACACTACTGACTTGAGCTAAGGTGTCGGACAAAAGTAAGAATATTATTTTAAATACATTTTTTTCTACATACCATATGTTCATAATTTTGAGCTTACTGAGAAATTAGAGTTTTCAGAACTGTTTATGATCTAATTTCAAGAGGAATGTAATACATTTTTTTTAAAGGATTTTTCTTTAATGTGGTCACAAATAGTTGTGTTAAGGTAATGAAAAAATAATTAACGCTGGTTTATTAAAATCTGTAAACGCCTTGATAAAAATAAATGGTATTATTTTTCTACTTCACCAAAGAGTAGTTTATTCTTTCTATTAGTTTAGTACATTTTGAGAGCAAGATTCCCCATCCCACCCTCTCATTTTGAGGTTTCAAATTTAAAGATTTTTCAGATTACCTGTAGTGTAATAGATCTATTCATTTTCAACTCCCCATTTCCCTAACCATTGTTAGAAAGATAATTTTGAATAAAAGCTTTTCCTATCAATAGTTCTTGCAATGATAATTTTTGTTCACATCCGCTTGTGCAAAGGACCCTCCAATCCATTTTTCCAAAAAAATGCCTGCCTGTATATGTTTTAATTAAAATCCTTTGAGCCACTTTTGAAAAAATCTCCGTTCACCCTTAAGTAAATTATCCTAATTTTAGGAATAGATAGGTAATCCCAAAAATTCCTTTGGGAAATCCTTAAGAAAAATCTAGATATACAATTTTAGCCCAATGGGTAAAATGGATTTTGCTCTGGGCCGAGTGACAAACACTGCATTGGGAAAATCACTTTTTTGGATTCATATGGTCATGAAATGTCTACATTCATTAAAATATCAAATTTAATTTATTTTTTTCCTTCTTGTTTTTATCATTGCATTGTTTCCTCAAAGTGGCCAAAATAAAGTTAAAAAAAAATATTATGCTTTCACAATTTGGTAATAGGAGTATAAATTGCATTTTACACTAATGCCACTGGAGCTCTTTGTCCATTGTAAGGTGTGGAAGTGTGTTCCTATTTTCATTGTGAAATATTATAAATGCTACTCTTATTTTTTCCGGTGCCTTTTCCTGTGTATACAATAAAATATTCATGAAGGCTACTGGTTAATCTACATTTGGCACAACTGTTTACTTAACAAATTTTAATATCATTGTATAAATTGTTGTTTATTTATTAATTTCCTTCTTGAACCCATCAAGTTTGAACATGGATTAAAAAATAACTATTTTACTTATGCACATTATTGTAACTAGTGGTGGACCAATACCGCTACTTGATTCCTCGTATTGCTTTGTCCTACTATTCTCTTCGCTCAGCTCTATCCCCCCCCTCCCCCCCACCACACACACACACGCACACACACACAATATAAACAAGCCATTCCTTTACAGCTTATCAACACAGTCACGTTGACACAAGGTCGATTTTTGCTTATAAAAGTGAATTTTACTTTTAAAATGAACCTAAGGAGACCACTTATTTTGTACTAAAATAGCCAATCAAATATTCACTTCATAGGGTTGATTTTCCTCAACACTTTGGCAAGTGAGCGAATGAATTGGTCAGCTTGCAGCTGCATCGTATTAGTAGTTACTAATTTTTATTTGAATGATTTTAAAATAATCCACACTAAATATTCATTTTTTATTTATCAACTTGAACTATTGTAAGCATTGTCAACTTCAATTTTGATAGTCTTCCTAGTTCCTAATCAGTGTATAATTTTTTTTAATAGTTTTTCACTTAATAAAATTAATGTAATATATATTGTGAAACGATTAAATAATCTTATTTTTAAATTGGTGGCGTGTTTTAGTATTTAAAAGAATTTGAGTTAAAAAAGATTCTTGAGTACATTTCAAATCTTGTCTGTATATCATTTATGACTAACAAGGTTATTTTCGCTTCCCGTATTTCCTATTGTAGGGCTACTACCAATTGTAAATGTTATTTTTGTCTGGTTGCATCTGGTTAAAATTTGTTTAACTAGCCTAATTGACTAGTTTCCGTATTTTGTGACATATGGAAACAAATTAAGCATTTTTCTTTTGGCCTAATTTATATGCTTACAAAATGAGGATTTATTCAATTTTATGTTGGATGGTACCAATTAGAGTATTGAGGAGATGAATTGATACTATCAAGCAAGGTATTGGAATCAAGGAAAGAAGGTATTGGCCTATTAATAACTGTAACCTTTTTAATTCAGGCCTAAAAGTAAAAAAATCAACATTTACATAACAAAACACGTTCCTTGTTATAATTATGTACATTATGTATGTTTGGAACTATTTTTTTCTAGTACATCATCTCAAAACTCACTCGGGCTATACACATTATGCTCATGTGTTAGGGATTAGGAAGGTTGAATTTTACAGAAAGTTTACCTGCATTTGTGTGGAGGGAAAAAAAATTTACAACCAACCAGGATTCAAATCCTGATCTCCTCGGCACCAGCAGCATAGTCAAATGCGAGAGTGATTCATAAGACCATGGGGCCACCAAAACGGGTATTTGGGAAGAGGTTTTAGGATCGTTTACACATTACATTTGAAGATAATCGGTAAACTTACTAAAGATATGTAGTGTTGCCACCCTAAATAAACTATCATTTTTTATGTTTAATTTTTGAACTTCCTGATGATCTAGAACACCGATACACAAAGGGCTGAACATGGCTTAGTTTTAAGAGTGATTTACCTTCAAATCCTGAAAATAGTTCAAGAGAAAGTTTATTTAGCCGAGATAAGAGCTAATCACTGTTCACTAAAATCTAGAGGCCCCAAACAGTAATCATATATGTTTACATGAATCATGGTATTCAGCGACCTCGGAAACAGTGGAAAGTCGGTCAATTTTATATTAATTTTTACATAGTCGCTAAAATATATGCAACCTTACAATAGTCAAAATAACATATTTCCTCCAGTTAATACACACTGTGAATCTCTTTTAACAACTTTACTAATCTCAATTCTTAAGAGTCAGAATATGATTTAATTGTATGCTTTCCACCCTTCTAGAGCACGTCTTTAGCCAAAGTTGAGTCATGATTATGCGCATGTGGGAGAATTTGATTATATTATTGGAAGAAGAAACTAAAAAAGAATATGTCTCACAGTTATAAAATGTAATGGTGTAAGGCAATATTTTAGTGGTTCAGTATAATCTCACTGAAACCTAACTAGGAATGCACTAACCAATAGCTCATCACTTTAGGCTTAAATCCCTTACCTTCATATTACAACACGATTTCAGAATGTGTATATATCTAAAAATAGCATTACATTAAGTTGTGCTTGTATTAAAAATAATGTTTCTTATAAATAGTGACTGGAATATCAAGGCATTCTAAAGTATAGTTTGGCTGGACACCCCGATGAATAAAACTATATTTATGATATGAATTATTATATGAACTAATGTAATTTGATTTTAATTTTCAGGAAGTGGCAACACCCTAGGTCGTCCCCCGCTCAACACCACTCCAAATGTTGTGATGGGGTACCCTGGGGGTTCCCAGGAACGTGGGAATAACAAGGAGTCTCAGCACCACTCTCCGGCCCCTTCGCAGATACCTAGCATGCCCCAACCACCACAAACACCTCAGCCCCAGGTCAGGAACATAAACATTACATTGTTCTTTTTGGTTACGACTGTGTAACTTATTACTTCTGAGTAATGTCACATAATACACATGCATGAGTGGTCATAATGTCTTATATATTCCCATCAAGACACTCGTCACTTTGAGTTTGAACATATAAAATATGTTTTAATTTTTCTAACCATACAAGCCTTGGTAATTTTCCATAGTTCACTATAAGTCCACTTAGAGTTTTGCTGCTTATAAAAATGAAAATCTACTTACCAATGTCTGTTTTCATCTCCAATTACCAGTTCTCTTATATGTTATGTTTGCTTATGTTACTTTTTTTATACAAAGCCTATAAATTGTTTTCTTTCTGGTTTAAAAGTACTTATATTAACACATTAAATGTGTGTGTGACTACTTCTACTACAAAAAAGGAAAAGGTAATCTATGTGCATTGGATTCTTCCCACATTTTTCCTCTTTCCCTATTTTTTTCTTTATTTTCATCAATTCCCATTATAAAATTACAGTATTCATATATATGAGAAATCCTGCAATTAAATTTTAGGTAGATAATGAAAATATATTAGGCACTATAAATCTCTTATTAGTAATAAAATACAATAAGAACATTTAGATAACCAATTGTTAGTGAAGTTGTGTGTTTTTTATCATTTTAAAATATATTTTGATAATTTTCATACTCGTGTATGAGAATTTACCTGGTTCCCTCTTGTGTTTATGCTGCCAGATTGTGACAAATGTGGAAAACAAGTGTAGCATGAATGCTCCAATGCCCCTAATTCAAGAACAGGTATGTTAAACTAGATTGCGCTTTCTGATTGTTTCACATCCATCTAACACTTGCGCTATGTTCCTTCTTAATTTACATTCACCTTATATTTTACACAATTATATTTTTAATATTTGGTTTTTTCTTTCCAATATGTTAACCAGTAACTCTTAAGTTCATGCTGTTAAACTCTTCATCGACCATTTCCATCTGGCGGCCTGGTCAATTTAGTAAAATACCTTCGTCGTCCTCTATCCTTCCACAATTCTTCCTTTAATTTTATCCGTTGTTCTCCTTTCACTTGAATATTTTCTGTTATCTGCTTCTCCCATCTCTTTTTTGACCTCCCTTACAGTATTTTTCCTACATACTTTGTTTCCAACATTTTCTTTAGCGTCCTCTATTTTTCCATCCTCATTACATGCCCATACCATCTTAACCTTGCTTCTTCTACTAGCTCATGTACTCCCTGTAACCTCTTCCCTAGATACATTCATTTCTAAAGAAAATGTGTTTCATTCTTTCCTCCCCGATTTTTTCTGCCACTTTGTTCCTGACCATTTCTGTTACCATTACAAATAGTATTGGTGAAAGGGCACTCCCCTGCTTTACTCCATTTTTTATTTGGAAAACCAATCCTTCCTCCGTCATTACAACTCCTTTCCACTTAGGCCTCCTCCATTGCTTTCTAAACTTTATATTTCTATCCACTCTATAATATGCCTTCTCCATATCTATACATATCATTATCAAGTCTTTCCCATATTCATACCTTCTTTCCATCAGCTGGCAAAAATTAAGTCTATTGTTGATCTCTACTCCCTAAATCTGTACTGTTCCTTTCTCCGCCTTTTCATTTTATTTCTTATTCTCTTTTCCAATATCTTATAAATTTTTGTGCAGTGGCGCATTAACATTATCTCCCCTATAATTTGTACACCTCTTCCTGTCTCTTTTCTTGAAAATATAATATAATATAATACAATTACCTCATAAAGCGAAAAGAGTTTTTCCTTATTGAGTTATGTTCTCGAAAATAGGTATTATAACTCCCTTTTTCCAGTATTCCGGTACTTTGTTCTACTTTCAAACCACTCATCATCCTGTACAACCATTGTAAACCTACTTCACCTGCTGCTCTTATCATTTCCACCGTCATTTTATCCACATCCAAAGCTTTTCTTTGTTTCATTATCTTTAATGTGTCCTCCACCTTTTTCCTCCTCATCTGCTATTTCTTTCTGTTCGTCTGTTTCACTATCACCCCTTTTCTTCAACATCTTTCTTTCCTCATCCGTCATTCTAACTTTTTGTCTTTTCTCTCCCTTCTCCTGTTACTTACTTGGCTATAAAACACCTTCTTACTCTACTTCCACATCCCATTCCAGCATTTCTGGCTTGCCATACAACTCACATTGCTCTTTTCTTCTTCTCCCTATATTCTTACTCTGTTTCCTCAGTCCTATTCTTAAAATTCCCTTTGAATGCTTTATTATTCTCCTCCACTGCTTCTTTCCCCCTATCGTTCCCCCAGGGTGTCTCCTTCCACTTTTTCTTATTACTTGTCCTCCCACATACTTCCTTTGCATCTCGCACCAAACTGTTCTTAAACATTTCTCAAACAACTTCCACACGATACATCTCATCCTTGGGTATTGAGCTTCTTGCCTTTATTAGGTACAGCTCTCTTTCCTCTTAATTTTCTAGCCTCCATGCTCTTATTCTTCTTTCTTATCTTACTACCTTTGTCGTGCATTCCCATCCCTTTATATCTGTCATCACCAACCTGTGGTCACTCTCTAAGGACATACTTGGTATTACCTTGATGTTTAAGGTCTGCCTTTTAATTTCTTCAGCCATGAAAAAATGGTCAATTACCGACTTTTTCTCCCCATCCCAACTGTATCTAGTGATCTTATGACTTTCTCTTTTTATACCAGATGCTTGCCACTTTCATTTTATTTCTTGCACATAGCTCCAACAGCCTCTTCAAATGGTAGGTATATTTAGGGGTGTCCTGTGCAAAGTTTCAAAACTTTGACTTAGCTTCGACTTTGCTTTGGGGAAAAAAATTGGCATCAACAATTACGAAGCTTGGCCAATAAAATGTTGACAGCTAAAATACTCACTTCATGGTCATTTATTGCCATTCTTAGCTGTTTTGAACATTACAAATTAATATGTATATTGAAAAAATTTGGAGTAACAGATTTGCATGTTGTGATAATAGCTTGATTTAAATCAGATCAGAATGAAATATGACAAATAATTGTGCGATAAAACATTTTCTAAATGATTTTAATTACCAAAGAAATATTCAGGGTGTCTACCAATACTGAAAATATACTTGATTTTATTTTTGATACTGGAATATACTGGAATTTTGAATCGGATAATGGAAAAATATGCAGCCTTTTTACATTGAGTGAAATGTTGGATTAAGCATTTTAAGACCCCTAATATTATTTGGACTACTGATAGTTCTATTTTGACCACCCCTCAATTACTCCCCCTCTGGTCTATCTTGCTTGCCACACGTTGGGGGTGTTTGCCTCACTTGCTGACCATTCTATTCTCAGTCTCTACACTAAGCCCTCCCCCTTACATACTAGAGAAAAAAAAACTGTTTTGATTACACTAGCAACCAACCTCCCCTTTACCCTCCCTCTCCAAACTTTTTTCCAGCAGTAATCCTTATGAGCGATGCATTACTAGTAACTGCTCAAGTTCAAATACCACTTCAAACTATTGGTGTATCTGCCTGACTGGCATTCCAATGATACAGTACAGTATTTGTTGTGTTCTTCACTTCATCCCCTCCTCCTCCCCAATCTATTCATCCAAAATAAAAACTACCATTCCTAAGCTTGGTCTGGGGTGAGTAGTCTGCAAATCCCTCGTGTTTATCTTGTGACCTTTAAAAGTAAAGGTCATTGTTCTTTGTGTAAAACTAACTTTGATATAAGTAATATGTGAATATATTCAATCCAATCTCAGTCCAAGGAAAATAAGCATGTTGACAGAGTGAAAGCTGCTAGTGGGAGCAATAATATATTGGACTTGGTCTATGGCCAAAAGTGCAGTGTAATCTGTAGGCCTACATGAAGATATACATTTTACTGCTAATGACCATGAAGTAGTTTTGAAACCTGAAACTAGACCTAGTTGTTCTATTCAGAGCTCCCTTGTCAAAGATGAAGTTTCTCATGCTGAAATATTGTGGGTTATTAATCAAGTAATGACACGTTTTTCTGCTTGTATTGATCTTTTTAAAGTAATGTTTTCCGAAAGTGATATTGCCCAGAAATTTCAAATGCATAAAGGTAAACTTGGATATGTCATTGTGTATGGACTAGGTCCTTTTTTCAAAAGCGAGCTTGTGAATATGGTTAAGCAATGCTCATTTTATTGTATTTCATTTGGTGAGAGCATAAATACTCTGGCTCAAAAGGCCCAGATGGATGTTGTTCGCTTCTGGAGTGAAAATGAAATTCATACAAGATATTAAACATCTTGCTTTTTAGGTCATGCAACAACTCAACTTTATATTTGCACTAAAAGACAAGGATTTGGATCTCTAAAAAAGCGCTTCAAGTTTTCATAGATGGACCAAATTTAAACCTCAAATTTTTAAGTGATCTCAAAAGTTACTTGAAGGAAGATTCTCCACAAGATCCTGGAATTTATAACTTGTTCTTTACACATTGTCCATGGTGCTTACAAAACAGCACATGCTAACTCTAGTTGGACTATTAACCAGTTTTTGCGCTTACTCTATTATTTATTTAAAGATTTCCAACAAGACATGCAGACTATCAAAGAATAACAGGATCATCTCTTTTCCCGATGAAGTTTTGTTTTCAAGGATGTTAGAGAGAGCAATGTCGATGCTGCCGTATTTAAAACAGTAATTTTATTCTAACAAGCATCCTCCAAAATCTGATCATTTTCAAACATCAATTTTGTGAAAGATGAACTTCTGATATCAAAGTTGGGATTCATGCTTTCGATTTCACTTGAGTTGGAGCAATTTCTCACCGAATATCAGAGCACTCAACCTCTATTGCCATATATGTTTGTAGATATAAATAAACACTTGAGCACTTTATGTACAAAATTGTTAAATGTGATGTAATGAATTCAGCAAATACTTTAAAGAAACAATCCAACATGAAATTACTCCCTACTGTAGATATTGGGTTCGCAGCATCAGCAACTTTGAAAAGAATAATTAAAGACATCAAGATACTTCAGTTCAGAGGAGAATGTCAAAAATTCTTAGTTGATCTCTGCAACAAACTTTTACTTAAGTGCCCTCTTGCACCCTACCTTATAGAAATATAAAAAGGGGGTAGTGGTGTGCAAATCGACAGAGTAGACATAGTGAGGTAAGTAATAATTTTATTAAGCACATACAATACAGAATGCTTTAGTGGATTAGAGGGTGTTTACAAGGTTTTGGTAGTCGAATAGCTTCATGACTGAAAGGATGAACAACTCCCATTACACATAGAATATAAAATTACGAATGGATTAAATTTCTTAACTAAGCAGTCTGATAGTGTCAGTTAAATGACGAGTACGTCCTGCCCACCATCCTGGGGAGATAACCATATTCCACCAATTAGTAGATTTAAATGTCCCAACTGGGAATCCATTGTATTAGTTGTGGCTACCCTACAATGAGTACATTATAAACATATATAAGAAAGGTGTACATTAATTCGGCTTTGACGCCCGCTAGAACGTGGCTTAAGGAGCCCGCCTACGGGAATAGAAACCAAGAGAACACCGCGAGCAACTAAGGTGTTGTGCCTACGTGACACGTCCATGTGATCAGGCAGCAACAAAGTTAAAGAGCTAGCAGTAAAATGGGTTCAACCACTGGCACCGCCAGTCTAATTAGGCCATTAATTATTTCCTGGTCCTCCCGATGACAGAAGGCACTCGTCCTCATACTAGATCCACTAAGTAAATTCCTTAACTATCTAAATGCTACAGTGTTACCAACTCAATGTATAGATATACACGGTAATACATCTAACAGGGCCTACACTCTGCCCCAAGGGAGCCTGGCTTGAGACACAGTGTATTACTATACCTAATTCCACGCTTTGACATCGGTGTAGAGGGCTCCAAAAGAGCGCAATTCAACCAGTCCACCAGAAGGATGAAACTCCTCGGTTGGATTAATTTGAGGTTCCCTACCCTAATCCTTGTAAATGGCAGGCACACGAGCAAGAAATGCACCAGTAGTAGAACAGGTGGAATGTGCGCGGAGTGCACCAGCAGTAGAGTAGGTGGAATGTGCGCGGAGTGCACCAGCAGTAGAGTAGGTGGAATGTGCGCAGAGCGCACCAGTAGTAGAACAGACGGAGTGCACCAGTGGTTGAAGATAATGAGTATCCAAAACACCTGTGACGGGGGCTGGCCTGAGGCTAGCAACGGTGAAGCAGAACACGACAAGGATTAGTCAACCGTACTGTATTAGGTCTGAAGAAAAGGTCTTTGCCTCTAACAAGCTGATGTAGAACTACGAGACAAATTAGCCTGTGCTCCCAGGCAGGGATTAGAGCAAGGGGAAGAGAAGGGGTGGAAAATTGAGCCACTCACATCTCAAGAAGACCGTGCATGCGTAGCCAGCCATGAGAGATGGGGGGAGGGGGGTAAACATTAGCATGCCAGACCTAACAACTCTTTCTCGGAAGGGGATTTAGCACTCCAAACCAATTTAATAAGGCCCAGTAATGAAGATCAAGGAACCTTACCCTCATCGGGCTTGAACATGGGAAATCCAGGCAGTAGTTAAATTAATTAATAGATGATATTCCTTTACAGGGGTACATAGCCACGCACTTGTGCGAGCTAATTCACAATAGCTCGGCACACTCTCTCCTACAAAATTGTCAAGGGTGCTAGTTGTCTCTTTCCCGCACCCATGCTCACTCCATCTGTTAGGACCTATAGGATAACTTCTGCATTAGAAGTTCTACTATACAAGAAACAACTATCTAGCGTGCAAGCTGATGTTGTAAAGAGAGACTACTTGAACTTTGTATCAAAGCAAGAAGTTATTGACTACCTTAAACAATTCACTTCAAGTGGTGACCAGCTTGATAAGTTCTTCATGAATATTTTTTCTATAGTAAATGCATTTCAGGAACTATATTTCACTAAAAAAATTATTGTTCTCTTCCATAGCAATGCAGCCGTTGAGCGAAGTTTTTCTGTGAATAAAGAATGTCTGGTTGAAAACTTACATGAGGACAGCCTTAGCCTTATTGCTCAACGTGTAACTTATGATGCAGTCACTGCAGCCGGCAGACTTCTAAATATGACAATTTCAACAAAGATTATTCATGCTGTGAAGATTGCATCAGGAATAAGGAAAGAAGCTCTTGAAAAGATTGAAGTAGACTTATGTCAGGAAAGAACAACAGCATCTGAAGAAAGCAAAGGAAGAGGCAGAAGTGTTAGAACATGAAATGCAAAAATTGAAGAGAAAAAAATTGTAGTTGAATGAATTTTAACTTTAGTCTACATTCTTTAAAAAAAATGTTTTTGGGTTTTATTAAAGTATCGACTGTTAAGGGGTGGTGGGGATAATAGTTTTTGTGGTAGAGCAAACTCCCTGGCTGTAATCATTCTTTGAAGTTGCACCACCAAGGCTGATTACTTGTACCTCTAAAGTTTTACGAGTGAGGTGAATGTTAAACTATGACATACCTAGACCTACCCTAACTTTATATGGTTTTTTGATTTTGAAATAGGGATTGTTTGTCTCTGAGTACCTTTCATATATACTGGATTTTTTTTTAAAATATACTGGATTTTCAAAACTATAGCCAGGTAGACACCCTGATTCAAACTTGGATTCAGCTTTGATAATATTTCATATATTAGATTTGAGTTAGCTTTGCATTGAAAAAACGGACTTTCTACTCCCCTAGGAGGTAGTAATATCGATAACTGTAAAAAAGTATTTTTAATTATGTTTAAAAGAATATAGTTTAAAATGTTCACACATTTATGACTTCTGTTTAAACTCTCTGTTTACTATATGTGTGTGTGTGTGTGTGGTTGTAGGAACGTGTACGCGTAGAAGATACACAGACTCCAGCCCAACGACAGGCTGCGGCCAAGCTGGCACTCAGAAAACAGCTGGAGAAGACACTTTTACAGGTGAGCAATTGGAATCTGATGTCTCAAAATAAGTGTGCAAAATTTGTATAAACGTATGTTGGTGTTGAAGCATTTCCAAAGTGAAATCTTAATAACATATTTTACAACTAAGTGTCAAAATGGCTAATAAATGTACGAAAACACTAAAACATTGTAATTTAGATGAGGGAAGTCATCCTGGAGAGATAAATAAGCTAGACTCTGTTAGAAATATGTAAGCTAGGGTTGTGCTAGTACTCGGATTTCAAGCTTCAAGCCGAACTTGTCATTTAAGCGCGAGATCAAGATCAAAAGTTTGTAGCCTCATCATTTTCAAGCTTCCACTGATGTACAAACAAATCAGGTTTTAAAACAATGGAAAGAATAGGCTATTCAATTTAGATGATATTTTCACTTTCACTTAAAAATCATTTCTCTCTCCTTCTTTGATTTTATTTCTTATTCTCTTTTCCAATATCTACTCCTATATTTTTGTACAGTGGCACATCAGTGTTATCCCCCTTTTGTACACTTCTTCCTGTCTCCTTTCTTGAAAATAGGTATTATAACGCCCTTTTTTCAGTCCTTCGGTATCTTGTTCTCCTTCCAAACCACTCTCATCATTCTATATAACCTTTGTATAAACTACTTTACCTGCTGCTCTTATCATTTTCACAGTCAGTTCATCCGCACCCAGATCTTTCCCTTGTATCATCCTCTTTAATGCGTCCGCCACCTCTTTCCATGTTGAACCCTTTTCCACCTCTTCTACTATTTCTTCCTGCTCCTCTCTTTCACTCTCATTCCTTTCCTTTTCTGGCTTAAACGTTTTCTCAAAATATATCATCCTTCCTTTTTTTTTCTCCTCCTGTTTCTTACTTGGCTATAAAATACCTTCTTACACTACTTCCACATCCCTTTCCAGCATTTCCGTTCATCTTTGCATCCAATTCTTCCTGACTTACCATACAACTCGCTTTGCTCTTTTCTTCTTCTCCCTATATTCTTCCTCTGTTTCCTCAGCTATTAACAGTCTTCTACCCTCCTCGTTTCTCTCTCCCTATTCTTCCTTCCCTAACACCTCCTCGAACCTCACGCTTTCTTTTCCTACTTTTACATTCAAATTGTCCATTACTATCTAACACTCATTTCCTATATGCCTTTCTATAGCTTCCTCAAACTTGTTGTTTTCTTCTGCAGGGCACCCTGCCTGTGGGGCATACATTTATATCATCTCCACCATTTTTCCTTTTTCATTGATTGTCATCCTCATTATTGTATCGTTCATCCCTACTGCCTTCTCCTGCAAACCTTTTCTCACAGTGAAGCCACTCCTTACTTCTCTCATGCCGCTTCCTCTCCTGTTGGTCTCGCTCAGGGCCAGGACATCCACTCTTCTCTCGTTCAGCAAATCCACAATCTCTTCCTTCCACTCTTCCCGTTAATGTTTCACTGTTCGGAGTCTCTATTCTTAGCTTATGGTTGTCAACGATTTTTCAAATCTGGTAATTTACTGTGTTTTCTCGAGTATGAATTGGTTTTGTTCACCGGCTTACTAAGCTTGTTGTGGCCTACACCTGAGTAGCAGGGCTGTCGCTTATAAGTCCTCAGGAAGACCTTTCCTTAACAGGGGCTTTGGGTGTTAATGATGACTAATCCAGGGTGTCTACTGGGTCACGAAAGTCACGAAAAAGTCATTAATTGCAAAAAAGTCACGAATTTTTAATATTTTGGTCATAAAGTCACGAAAATAATTTTAGTTTGAACTTCTCGCACATCATAACAACGCGAATGCTTCAAAGATAGCTACACTACACTTCACTTGATGGCACGCGCCAGTCGGAAGTTGCCTAATTGTTTTGTTTGTGATTCCAACGACAAGGTTAACGTTCGCCATCTTGTATTAAATTTTAATGTGGCGTGCTACTTGTCTCGTGGGGTGTGTGAGTGCATTATGCCGTGTGTGTGTCTACAAATAATGGTTTTAGAGTGAATGAATTGGAATTCAGGTTTTGTAGATGATACAGGAAAATACCAGGACATTTTCTACACAAACCGTGCGTTCATCTGTGTTGTGGATCTGAATCAAGATGTTGGGGGCAATTATCAATTTTTTACGCTTTCAGTGATCCGACTGCAATTTGAAGGTGTTGTAAAATGTATATTATAATTTCAAATTAACGTTGGCAGCAAATAGCAATCGTTTTCGCAGTGAAATATGGCGTATTTTTTATAAAATATAAAATAATACTATGAGTGTTAATATTTAATCCTTGGCGTAATTCATTTAATTTTATAGACCATTCATTCAAAAGAGTTGAAATTTACCAATTTTTAAAATGATTTTTGTTGTCTTATGGGCACATAAAATATTAGGCCTAAATTATTTTTTATCGTGTGTTGCGAAAAAATCCATAATTTTTTTGGGGGCATTCAAAGATCCATGGACGTAGACATAGTCTTTGGTGCGAAGAAATTTTGTAAAAATGTTAAAGAACTTGATGTACAGCCTAAGATGAGTTTTTTTAATCTATTTACCTCTTCTTCATTCACTTAAGCACCATAAATTTGCCAACAATGATTCAGTTACTCTAACACATACTGAATGTGTCTAACAGTTTATTTCTGGTTTTTTTATGTTTTTCTTCTTTCTATAAATCGGAGATGTCACTATATCTGTTTTTCTCCATTTTGACCTTACGTTCAACCTTGATTTTTTGATTCTCAATTTCACTTCTTGAACATTTCCTAGTTTATTATCTTTCCAAACATCCACATAAAAACACACTATTCAACTTCACAGCAAAAAAACTAAAAAATGTGAATAGTAATTAAAAAAACATTCATTTTTAATTATAAAAAGGAAAAGATCTTTATTATCAAGCATTAAAGATAAATATTTTTTAAAAAAAGGTACATTAAACAATCTCTGAAAAAACAAGTCTTTTAAATTCACCAAATAGGTTGTTAAATGAACCAAAATTAAACTAATATGAGAGACAACCAAATTAATACCCATTTTGAATTTTGCTATTTTCTTAGTTGCCAGTACTTTCACTAAGAGCTAAGAATAAAAGTCTCCAGAATCATAAGATTAAGATTGATTCTCGATTCTTTCAATACCAGTAAGAATCAAGGGTATTGCGGTATCGAAGAATAGTTTTTGACAACCTTATTATAAAGGAACATGCTTTGAAAAGTAATTAATAAATATGTTACAAGATTAGTGAAGAGAAGATGAAATAATGAAGGGGTTTTGATGAATTGAAAAGTTTACTTTCATGTTCTACTAACCCATCTATATTCCCAGGCTGGCTCCTTTCCTAGACCTTTATCCACACATCTCTGCTGTGTTAGGTACAAGGAAGGTTGAATTTAGAGGTAGTGCCCACATTTGTGTGGAGGAAGTGTGTAAAACCATTTTGGAAAAATCACTCTCAGTACACCCGATCTCCTTGTCATTGATTGGCAGACCAATCTATTACAAGACCATGAAGCCATTAGAATGGGTTAAAAGACCTTTTTTTTCCGCTGTCATAACATGTACATTAAGTATGGGTGTGCGAAACTTAGGTACTTTGTCTTGGCTTTGAGAAAAAAAATCCAACTCTATTATTAAGAAGCTTTGACAAAAAAATATTTCATTTATCTTCAATTATTGACATTTTCGGGTGTTATATATGTTACCATCCAAACCCGATTCCAGGACTAGGCCAAACTGATACATCATAAATGCCTCAGAATGTACTAGTTTAGCCTAGTCTAAATTCGTTAATCCTGAAATTTTGGCCTAGCTCATAGGATAAATTAGCATAGCCTCCAATTTTATTAGGCCAAACCAGGTTTTGGGTAGGTTAGGTTACAACATTTGCGCACAAACTGGGAATGATGAAACCGGTCCAAGGTCGATTCATTGTATAGGTTGAGAATAATGATAACTAGTACTGCCTAAAAACATCAAGCTATATGGTTGTATCCTAAAAGTGGCAGGATTTATCAGTTTGGACGGTAATATACAATTATCAATTTTTTACGCTTTCAGTGATCCGACTGCAATTTGAAGGTGTTGTAAAATGGACGGTAATATATACATTAAACAGGGTTTGACTATTTATCACTTCTTCAATAATAGCAATTTTTTACTCACTAATAACTTAAAAAAAGTCAAGACTTTCTTACTTATTTGCTAAGTATGTCAGAAAGAACATTGAATTCTATACTGCTTGTGAAAGATGCTCTAAAATTTCACTGCAATAAACCTAATTACATATTTATTACAACAAAATTAATGAACCTTGAAAAGAAAGGTTGCTCGTCAAAGTTACCAGAAATATTTAAATAACAAATGTAGATAAAATACACTTTAAGTTAAAATTACATTGTGTATTTTAAACTATTTTTCACTTTTTTAAAGTAAATTAAGCCATGTAGGCAGTTATTGGCCTGATAGAAAATTTATATTCACACAAAAAATCTGAAGTAATATAATTGTATAATTATATGCTGTGATGATAACTTGATTTATCAAATTATAATGTATTATTACAAACAATTGTGCAACAACAAAAATTGATTGATTTTAATGCATAACGCTATATATATATAAATGAACACAATATAATATTTTTCCTTTGTTTGTTACTAGATACCTCCGCCCAAGCCTCCTCCGCCAGAGATGCACTTCATCCCCAACCCGTCCAATACAGAGTTCATTTACCTGCTGGGGTTGGAGCATGTGGTGGACTTTATCACCAAGGACCAGAAGACTCCTCCTCCGCCAGACGCTTTCAAATGCTCGCAATGCCACACTGACTTTACACCAGTTTGGAAGTGGGAAAAGAACCCTGCCAAGGGTAGGTTGGTCAATTAGGGATTGAATTTTTGGTTTTAAGTTACTCTGAATTACTCATATTGTGTACCATGGTTTCACACAAGCTCCAAGCAAAACACTTGGCAGTTGTTCAGCATTTGATGAGTGCTAGTTGATGTGTTTACCTCAGGAATACATTTTTAAAATAGGGTACACGTTTGGTTGTATTTATTTGGTTTATAAACTATACAAAATTCCTTAAATATCAACACACTGGTTGCAAATCATTGTAATTATGGTACAGTCTGTATGGAAAGGACCACAGTTCATTTAATTTAAATAGATTAAATAAATGGTACTTGGACATGTGAATCAAACCAAGAACCTTTTGTTTACCGCACCAATGCTCTACCTTGGAACTATCCAGAATTCGTCCTGTGCTCATGGTCATTCTTGACTCCATAAAAGTCCTTTCGATGCAATTCTAAATTTGTGACTTGTGAATCAAGCAGTTCATGGGGCAATGAATATAACTGACTATTGAACAAAGTTGGTAATCGATAGTAATTCAATATTTTGTCAAAACTGTTTTCTAACTATTTAAAATGTAACTGTAATGTTGCTTACAAAGAGCAAATACACAATAAACTTACCCATATATTATTCTTTATTTTTGCTTTTTTGAAGAAGTTACAGGAAAGGTGGATAGAAATATATAAAAGGAACAAACACAATATGGCTATTAAAATGATAAGAACATAGTTCACACTTTACATTGCTGCCACTGGACAAAGAGGTAATAAATAGCTGCCTCTTGGAGAAAATTGATTGCTACCGCCCAATCCCCTGACCTAGGTTTCATTTTATTAGAACTCATAAGGAAGTAGTGTGAAACTCATCTTCCTAATTAAGAGGAAACCAAAAAGGAGTAAAAGGAAATTTATAAAGAATAATGGGACACTTTTATATGTTCCTATCTAAGTTTTTTGAAAAGTTGCACACCTCCTACTTTATATCCCTTCAAAGTTAATAAAATTAACTATTTTACATTCTTTGAATAATATGGGGCTTGACTTATACTATTATTGGTAGAGGTGTGCAAACTCCACTTTTTCAATTTGAAGCAAAGTTGTATCAAATAAAATGAAATACTCCTGAAGCCAAATTGAAGTTCAGATGTTTAAAAAATGTTTAATTCTGGATAAAAAAAATAGTATATTTTGTACACCTATGTAAATTTAGTTGACTTCCCTAGCTACATTTGAATTCTTTTTATAATCACGTTTTATTGTTTGTTGCAGGCAAAGAGCCCAAGGTTATATGTGAACAGTGTGTCACAACGAATGTGAAGAAGGCTCTTAAGGCAGAGCATACAAATCGTCTGAAGACAGCCTTTGTGAAAGCGTTGCAGCAGGAACAGGAGATAGAGCAGCGTCTGGCTCAGGTGACCACATCATCATCATCATCCTCATCCCCACAACCACCTGAACCTCCCGCCCCAACCATGTCTGCTCCTCCTGCCCCACCCAAGCCCCCAAGCACTCCTACCCCTAGGCATGTCCCCACCCCACCTACCCCTGTCCCAGTCCCTCCCCCAGCACCAACCCCACCCCTTCCACCACCTCCCACACATCCCCTGGCCAAACTGGCAGCAGAATCGAACAAGTTTGGTAATCACCACGCAGCAGCTGCAGCCCTCCACCAGCAATTGTTGCGTGGTCTTCCCCCCCACCAACCCCTCCCTGCGCACATGCTTCCTTTCACCCCTCTTTTGTATCCCTACCAGCTGGCCATGGCTCAGGCGGCTAGCGGCAAAGGTTCCGTCGCTGCAGCTGCGGCTAACCTGGCAGAACTACAGAGGCAAGCGGCAGATCTTCAACGGCAATACCTGTTGGACATGATCCCTTCTCCTTCCCCGTCACCCTCTCGTTCACACCCACACCCACATTCTCTCAACAACTGGAAGACATGATGCTCACCACCCTCGTAATATACAAGGCAGCTGTCGGCCAGTGGAAACGTTCAAGGCCGACTTTTAAATTAATTCTAGTATTTCTTGTGGCTCAATATTGTGTAGTGTGACTGTTCACATTTCCCTTTCACCCTTTAAAAGGGAGCAATAATTTATTAGCTATTTAAAAATACTTAGAATGTTTGGGGAGAGATTTCTTAGATTGATTCCATTTCAAGAGCATTTGCCAAAATCTCGGACTAACTTATTTATTTCACGGCATGCAGTTGTTTGCCACTTGGGTTTCACTAAACGCACCATTGTGAATTAAATTTGGTCATGGGGCATTGGGCATTGATGGAGTTTTTTCTTATTGTACAACAGAACATAAGGTTTGATTTGATTGAGTAATCAAAAGTCATATTATGTTTGACACTAATTTTTTGAGCAAAACATTTTAGTCATTTTCAGAATCATGAATAAAATTGGGACATCAGGTATTCACTAACTTTTATCAGCCTGCCCCAGCACCTCTTGCTTTTTGTTTTGTTTACTTGTCAAATGTGATAAAATACAAAATTTGTAGCTAATTTTGTATCATGTAATTTATTTTATTTGGTGTGTATATGGAACAACAGTAGTTGTCTAATAAATTGATTGTACAATTTTTCAGTACAATAATTGGGCTGTGCAAATGTTATTGATCTCATTGTATACATGTACGTCAAAAGTTTGTGAAATGTCTGAACCTTCATAATCAGATGATAAATTTCTTCGAGTATAACAGAACAAATCCCCACACTTGCCAGAGAATCTGCAGATCAACAGAGTTACATAAATACAATATACATCACAAAACAAATATTTTTAGATTTTTTTCAGTCCAAGAGAGTTTAGTTCAGTATTCAATTTCCCTGTGCTTAATAAGATTGTTCATGGGTCTCAAAAATGTACATATGATTAATACAAAAGTGGAAATTGATGAACATAAGGTAACATAAACTAATTAAGTGAAAATTGAGTAAAAAAACCTTACCTAGGGAAAAATGAAAAAATGTTGGAAGAGCTCAATGGACAAATTATGTGACATCTTCCTTTCTTCTGACTTCTAAGGAAGAAAAAGGGCAATACTTTTGAGAAGAAGAAAAATGCTGTGTTTCAATAAGTGTGCTACTTTTTTTTTATTATAGAAGCTAGACGAAATGAAGACATTATTTTGTGGATTGGATTCTTTTCACCTTTTTTTTTCTCTCTTTTATTTCTCTAGGTTGGCTTTCTTAAGTCAATTTTTACTTAATTTGGTAGCTTTGAAAGATTAGTTAATCTTTCCTTATTTTATATCAATTTCCATTAATGTATATATTTAATATTTATTTTATTCCATGATATAGGCTTATTAACAATAGGTGTTTAGGCTTACTCTTATTTTCCTAAAATATATTCAATCCAATCATTTGGTGCCATTTTATGTTTGTCTAAACATAATATATTAGGTTTCAGCATACCTTAATGAATATAAATATGAAAAATTTGCTACAGTCAAACTTATTTTTTAACCATTAAAATTTGAGTCCTCTTAAAAACATAAACTTATTTTTATAACTCTTGCTTTTAAGGATATGATATTTAACACAATTTTAGTTCAAACTCATTTTCATTAAATGAACACCATTTTTAATGTATTTTATCTAGTTTGTTAATACCTCAATGATTAACTTGAGAAATTATTTGTTTTATGTTTTCTACTTTGTAGTAAATTTATGTGATTTTGTTTGATCAAACAAAAGACAAAAAGAATCTTATCATTGAAGAAATAAGTGTTCTTGTTTTTATCAAGGTCGATTTTATTTATATTTTCAGGTTAGCCCCCTCCATACACTTTGCATATAATTATTGACTTTAAGACACTAATCCTTATTTCTAACTATCATTTTGAATACAAAATAGTCGTTAATCATATTTTTGTTAAAAATAAAATGTGAACTTTCTTAAATATATAATTACATCAATCAACAAACATATTTTCTTTTTCACAATTTAAACAAGTTATTTTAATACCATCAATGGATTTGACTCCTGGTTTCAAGGAGATATATTTATCCAGGCATTATAGTATGGCTTAATTTTATAGTGATGGATGGGAATGACATTTTTATATCGGAACGGGAAGAGAAATTATAAAAATGATGCTTTAGAATAGTTGTATGGTAATATTTGTAAAAGCTTAGACATTATTAAACATAATATAATTATAATCAACTATTTCCAACCTCTGGCCAAGTCAATTTAGTAAAATTCCTCCATTTTCCTCTATTCTCCCTCGTTTGAAAACTTTCTGTTATCTACTTCTCCCATCTCTTTCTTGGCATCTCATTACATGCCCATACCATCTCAGTCTTGCTTCCTCTACAATCTCATGTACTCTCTGTACCCCCACTCTTTCTCGAATAGCTTCAATCTTAATCTTGTTTCTCCTTGTGACAGCTAAAATGCTCCTCAGTAACTTCATTCTCATGGCTTCTCTTACATTCATTATCTTGTCATTACAATCACTTCACACTTCACCATACTAAATCTCATTCCCCCCTCACCACCACATACCACCAAGTCATCATCAAACACCATGGCTTTCATTCTTTCCTGACACTTTGTTCATGACTATTTCAATTATCATTACAAATAGTAGTGGTGAGAGGGCACATCGTGTTTTACTCGTTGCTTTATTTGGAATCACCCAGATTTAGTGTTATCCTTAGTTCTATTCCCGACATGGCTGGAAAATATGGGTTTACCCTTTCACATTGATAAATTAACAGCCAGGGACTGGATGTTGTGCCTGTCTTAGTCTTAAGTCTTATTATATGGCGTATGAAACTATGACAGTCCTACCAAGTGGGTTGTGGAAAATATATGGCTTGAATAAAAAAACTGACCCAGAACACTGGCTGGAAACAGTAATGTATGTAGTAGTTGTAGACTTAATGTTATGTTAACTTGCAATCGATAGTCAATGGGCATATAGTGACACAGTGTAATTGTATCCTACGACTTGTAAAACAGTGTAAAGTCAAGGAATTTCATCAAATTTCTGGAATTGCCACATGTTCATTGAAAAAACATGCAACTTTTATTTGCAAAAGCATTTTTCTTTTGGTCGATACACACCACAAATCTCTTTTTACGCATTTGTCCCACTTGAGCATACATACTAATCTCAATTCTCAAGGTCAACATGTGATTTTACTGTCATATTTCTACCACCATATCGCACATCTTTACCCCAGTTGAGTCACAGTTATGGATGTGCTTGTGAATTTGATTATTTTTTAGGAAGAAGAAACTAAAAAAGAATGTGTCTAACAATTTTACATTGTAACTGGTGTAAGGATATTTTAATGTCTCAAAATGATATCACTGAATTCTAACTTAGATCACACTATCCAATAGCTTGTTGCTTTCTTTAGGACCAAATCCTTTAACCCCTTCAAGATGTATGTCTAAAAATATTTTTACATACAGTTTTGATCTCATTAAAATATGGTTGATAACATTATAGTGTCTGGAAAAATTTTAGATTGGCTCTGGAAAACCTGGCAAATTCTGGGATTTTGAAAATATAGCTAAGCTGGCCGCCTTGTGTGTAAAATTCATCCTGATTCAATTATGCTCCTTTTTTTATTTATCAACAACGATGACATTTTCAAGGGTTTTATTTTACGTCTTGCTGCTCTCTTTGGCTACCATTAATTGTTTGAAGGTAGAGTGGGAAATCAAGGGAATAAACCTTGATTGCTTTGTCACTGGCTAACCTAACAATACCTTTTTCCTTGGACTATGTGTAGGTTTTAATACAAAGCTTGTCTTAAAAAAACTTTTAGGCATATTCCTTTGTACGGGATTTTATATGTTGTTATAAGTACACAATAATGCAATCACTGGTTATTTATTTACATCCATCAAAGTTTCCAGCCTGTGGCTTGGGTCACTTTTTATTCGAGCCATATATTTTCCACTACCAGCTTGCTAGGACAGGCACAACATCCAGTCCTCAGCATTTAATTCATTGATGCAAAAGGGTAAATCCATATTTCACCAATGATAAATTTTTCGGCCATGCCGGGAATCAAATCCAGGACCCTTGGCTCATTAGTCATTCATGCTACCGACTGAGTTAAGGTGTTGGATAAGTACTAGTTATAAGCTACCTAACTTAAAGGCACAAAAAGATTAGAGAGAATTCTAAGAACATGTACAAGCACATTCATTTATAAAAATCACAATGATTACAAGATGCAAAAAACTGTTTCTAGTGCATTGATCATTGATGGAACAACTTTTAGGTCTTTTTGTTAATTTTATAAACATTCATGCTTTAGTTGTGTATGGGAGTTGGCAGGGTTGTCTTCACAGGTAGAAACATGACAACACAAAAAGTTATTGTTAAGGATGGGATTTTCGAATCCCTCAAATCCTGAAGAATATTTGAGATTCAAGAAAATTTTGGATTTGAGACTTAAATCTTAATTTTTTTTAAATTCAAGGGAAATTTGATTTAGAGCACTAACACAGCTTTTTGGTTGATCAGA
Source organism: Timema monikensis (assembly GCA_902151445.1). NCBI lineage: Eukaryota > Metazoa > Arthropoda > Insecta > Phasmatodea > Timematidae > Timema > Timema monikensis. Next base: position 173,788 of record CABFVZ010001450.1, read on the forward strand.
ATCGGTTATGTTTATAGGATGATCTTAACAACCAGGTCCCAAACTAGTAATTTAAGACTTAACTGAATGTATGAATGTTATAATGAATGGCTTGTGTTAACCTTTAGTTGTTTCCCTCCCCCACTCCCCAATAAACTGCATACAACGCAAGAAACAGGGTCGTATTGAATCCATCATCGCCATACTCCCTTCACTTCAATATTCATACATTAAAACTCTTAATGTTGCTCTTTTTCACACATTCATCTACAACATTTTGCCAAGTCTTACATGGCCTACCCCTTTCTTTTGAGCTGCCTACCTTCATATATTTGCTTCATCACTCGATCCACACACATCCTCTCAACATGGCCAAACTAATGTAAGACACTTCTTTCACATTGACCTATTGTATTCCCTTTCAAACCACACTCCTTCAGTGCCCATTCATTACTGTCTGTCCACACGAGTTTTTCCACATACATTTCTTAGATATCTAATTCCAACCATATTCACTTTGCCCTTTTATTTTTCCTGACAAACTCATACTTCACAGTGTTGGTGTTGACACACTTATTTACTTTCAGAGAAGCATTCACCCTTCTGTCAATTTCACCATTTATCCTCCCATTTTTACACAACATTTTGCCCAAATACACAAAATTATTCACTTGTCCTAAGCTTTCCATTTATATTAAGTTGGCGATTGATTATTTCCTGATCCATCCTTATCAACTATCACCTTAGTTTTTGAGACATTTACACAAGTATCCATTCTGCCTCTCACCATATTCAAACTATTTAATGCATTCTGCAAGTCACTTTCATTCTCAGCCATATAGCTGCATATAACAGCACTCTCACATTCACATTGTTCATTAGTACACCAACTGCGTCCTCACAAGCATCCCTCATACACTTAGCCATGAAAACATTAAACAACCATGTCCAACACCCTGTATAATGCCAGACCATGAGCTCAAAGCTCCATCCAACCTAATGCACGCTTTACTTCCACACCATTTACTAACCATGCATTCACACAATTGTGCGCTTTCTTAACAAATGCACAAAACACTTTCCTCCTATTCTATTCAATAAATTTATATTTCATCTTATGTTCATAAATTTTTCCAAGATTCCAATTCAGGATTCGAAGGCTAATTGGAGATTTGGATTAGTAAAATATTCAATTTGACCCAACTCGAGTTATTGTTGAATGGCTTTGTTTTCTTTTAATTTCCCTCTTGGTTATTTTTTGCAATTTCATTCAGCTCTTGATGATAATGTTAAGAGTACAATACTTAAAAGATAACTTATTATATTGACATCACAAAATAAATTAGAAAAGCTACCAATAATATTTCATCATCCTCATCAACTGTTTCCAGTCTGTGGCCGGGCCACTTAGTTAAAATGCCTCCATCTTCCTCTATCCTTCCACCATTCTTCCTCCTATAATCTCATTCTTATTCTCTCTTGTGATCTTTTTCTTACACACTTCATCTCCATTATTATCATGGTACTATTTCCTTTTCCATCCTCACTTCACCATACCATCTCAGTCTTGCTTCCACTACTATCTCACGTTACGCCACTCTTTCCCAAATAACTTCATTCCTTATCCTATTTCTCCTTGTGACAGCTAACACACATACCTTAGTGATACTTTAATAGAAACTAGGGTAAATGTACTGGCTATCCCTCTTAATTTAAACAATGATTTAATTTAGTGCTCTTTTCCAAATACTGATGTTTAAAGACATCATCAGATCCACAATAGAATGGATTGCCAGCTGAGGTTAGAATCTTTCTTGGGCCCGCCATTTTGGGGTTCACTAAAATGAACCATTAATGTCATGTTTGATATTTTAACTTTGCATAATGGTGATAAGAATTTCTGAAATCATCCTAGTTTTGTGGGAGGAAGGAGGGAATATAATCTTGTTTTTTTTATTTGTATTATAATACTTAAATATCTTTGATTTGAATATTTTAATTAGGGTGGAGATAGAGTAACTGGTGGTTTAGACAACTACTATTATTGATAGTTCTTTAGTTATAGTGACTTACGCTGATATGTAAGTTACATATATGAAAAATTGGATCAAACTTATCATTTCACTTGTAAATATTATAGGGTTTAATAAGCGGAAGTAATGTTCTATTTATTTATACAGATTAGAAAAAGTAACATAACTTAAAGAGCTAACTTTCCTCTGAATTTTATCTGTGTTTTTAAAATATTTTCAAACATTTCTTTTTTCTAATATCATAATTTAACTTTTAGCTGTCTACATTCATTAGAGTACAGTAAAAATTGAAAGCCTAAATTAGGCTCTCCTGTGGATAAACTAGTCTGGTTGAGAAATTATGCTGGTGTGTGATAACAATTATAGCTCTTAGTGGCTGATATTCACACATCCATCACAGACTTTGCCTTAAAATATGAGTGAAGAACAAACCGAGCACAAGACGGTCCCTGGATAGCTCGGTGGTATAGTATAGGCGCGCTAAGCCGAAGTTACCAGGTTTAATTTCAGTGTTAAGGTGACCTTTATTCAAAAATAAGGGTTAGGCTCAGCCTTAATCAATCTTTTCTTTATGTGCACTTTCTAAACCAACTGATTATATCAGAACACACCTTTTAAACTATCCTAACCTAACTCTAGAACAGACACAACATCAAAGTCCAGGCCATTAATTCATCACTGTGAAAGAAGAAATCCACATTTCACTTATGATAAATTTTTTGGCCTGGGCAGGCCGGGAACCTGACCTCAGGAGGAAGACACTCTTCTTACTGTGCTAAGGTGTTGGACAATCCTTTAATTATTATTACTAAATAGCTACATATCTAATATACTAACAATCACATGTTTTATCAATGAGTAGAAATTACATGAACAGTCGAACCCCCTAGGAAAGTAATCATTTGAATAATAACATAGATACACTTACCTCCAGCCTTGATAATTTTTGTATACTAGAGGCTTACCTGGATGCCAAACTTATGACATTGCATTTACTTCCATGTTGATTAAAAATAAACTATAATTCCAAATTATTATTATTTTGGTCTGCTTTTCAGAACTCCAACACTAGTGTATACAAAACTTAATCAAAGTAGTTCACATGCATATACCCAACAGCATGTATAAAGTATTATTTTAATTTTTAGTCACTCGGGAAACTTTTAATGTTCATGGGCACTCATTGAATTTTCATTCCGAAATATTGGTTAAAAGTGTTTTTTTAATGAGTTATTTTGTCTCGGTTGATTATTAAATGTTACAAGTGGAATAAGCATGCAATTTAATTCAATTTTTTAATGTTCAATCTATGGTTACACAGATATATAATAAAATATAAACTGTCTCAGATTATGGTTGGCACCATTAAAATAATTTGTTAATTAAATTAATTGATTTTAGGACAGACTTCCAAACTAAATTTATAAATAATTTTTATTCGCGTAACATAAATAAAGGTTATATTACTATTAAAGTAACAGTATATCTTCAGGTTTTCAAATAATTAATAATTTTGAGACTGCAGGATAGTATTTACATTATAGTTTATTAGAATATAGTTTTTAGAAGTGTACCCAAATCAAAGCATCGGGGAATAAATGGTATGCTTGTTTAATTATTGTTAAATCTTTAAAAAACATCGTATGTAAATTATGTTTTAGACCTAAAAAAAAAGTGTTAAATTTTGGCCAAGATAAACCAGTATATTGTTTTCTCGGCAATAAATAACAAATTTGAAGGAAAAAAAGTTTAAAAATTAACCAATAAATACCCACTTAGCATGTTTAGTTTTGGTCAAGCCATTATTTTGTAGTAAAATAATAGAGATACAAATGGGACACAATTTAGTAACATATATTGACTCAAGAAGTGATATCAGTATTATTGAATCACAAATAATAATTATTACCAAAATCATGTTAGTACCTTTTTTTTAACATTTCTTTTATATAATGTAGTAGTCTCAGTACATTGCTTTATTTAGCTTTTAATAAAATACTAATAAAACTATGAAAATATCCACACCAACTATTCCCACCTATAGTTTAACCAAAGAACAGATCAAACTAATAATTCCTCATTTCTCACTATATTATGCTCATTTTTGTAAAATTTACAGTATAATTTTCATTGGCAAAAGTAATTTGTGATCAAAATTTCGGGGCCAAAATATGATAGTTATTTCTGTTGTACTCGGGCTTTCCACTGGCCTTCCAGCAACTTATTCCTCCCTTTCCATTGTTTTCAGTGTTCCCGACCTTTCCTTGCTCCTTCACCCCATCGTTTGGGGCGTTTTGTAAATCCTGTTAGAAGACGACAACTTGGTCTAGTGTTGTAGCCGGTGGATCAAGACGTTTTATATTGTATTGTTATGGAGCTTTGTGACAGTGCATTTACTTTGAAAGTTGACATTACAAGACATGTTTTCTCTTGGCATGGTGGCACAATATTGTGTTGTTTGGTTGTCACCAAATGGAGTGTATTCTTTCTATTTGCATCTACTGATAAAACATTCACTTTGTGAATCATCGATTAAACTGAGGCAGTGCTACGTCACACTGCCAGGTAACTTGCCCAAACTCGTCTACTTTAAAGTTGTACTCTCAAACATCATGCTATTTTAAAACCATAATTAGTGCACACTGTTAGCAGCAAATTTTGTAAAAATATTTCATTTCTGGCCAATGTTACCAAATTTCATATTCTAGTTGAAAAAAATTTACTTTGAAAATCACAGGGAGACACTCCCAGAAAAGACTATGTCCAGCAAGGGTTTCATCAAATTGGCCAATATGCTATATGTTTATCAATATCTCAAGATATGTTAGTATGATTTTAATGTGCAAACTCTAATTATAAAGGTGATAAATTTATCTAAAACAAGTCTCAAAGTTATGCTTTTTTTTCCCCCCATGACAACTTGGTTTTACACAAACAGTGTTCACTAATGCACATCGTTATCAGCAAATAGTGTAAAAACATTTCACTACCAGTTACTAGCGTTTAATTTCATATTCTAGCTATAATGCATTGTACTTTGAAAATTAGCTGGAGGCACTCCTGGAAAAGATATCTAGTGATGATGCTATAAATTTGGCAGCTACACTTTTTGTTTGTTTTTGGTTGTGAATTTTCTGCTAACAGTGTACACTAATGTCAAATAAACAAATATATTCATGGCAATATGTTCTAGAGAATTTAATTACTTTTTTAGTGACAGTTTGCACATTAAAATTGACATAATAGTTTTTGAGATACCAACATATGAAACGAAAATACAGCCGTTTTGATGACATTATCGCTACATATAATCTTTCCAAGAAAGTCAACAGCTGATTTTTGGAGTACAATATAATTATATTCAACTAGAATCAGAAATTTGGTGCTAATAACCAGAAGGTAAATATTTTTACACTAACAGTGTGTACTTAATATATTTTAAAGTACAAAATTGATGGTTATTCAACAAAAAGCAACTTTTTGGTAAATAATTTAAAATTATATCTGTATAAATGTTTGTATGCCATTTTTTTAATAAATATATGACATATTTTCTCTACTAAATTAATAATTTAAAAAAACTTCTATAGTTTGTCCATGATACAGTCAAACTTTTTTTT
>CABFVZ010001450.1:179462-198142 GCA_902151445.1 Timema monikensis
AATTGTGTTATTTTAACTATCTTAAGTTAAATAAAAACGTGTCAAAGAAATGGCATGTGAATTATTGGTTGAAAAATTCTTTGGAGTAAGTACTCTTTCAAATGTGTTGTGTTAAAACTTGGTAGTAAACTACCTTTATTGTGTAATGGAATTATGAGTACAAATGTGATTTAAAAAGTCTACTACACCCACAGGCTTTAACATTAAATTGTTTGTAATTGAGGGGTAGTTACAGTTAAAAACTAATTTTGGTAATCTATTTTTGAGTTAAAAGTAATAAAATCATCCTTGAAATTAAACATCATGTAAAAGTAGTAGCTTCATTTATTTAAATTGCATTGTGGCTAAATTTATGAAGTGTCAGCAAAGATATTTTAACAAGGTATTTTATAGTTAAATTTAATAGCTATTTCTATGTATTTTACACTTATGGCATCCTCACTCGTAGATGTAGTTTTGATTCTCAACTCTTTTTTGTTTTGTTTTAAGAGAGAATTTTTTTCACCTTCAAAATGCATTGTAAAATATATTATGGCCTCAGATACACTATTACAAAAAAATGTAAAATAAAGCACCAATCTAGAAAAATATATATTTAAGTTGTATGACTTGGTTACCTATTTAAAGTCAAAAACTCTGGATTAAAAATTTATTTTAAGTCACTATGAGAAATAAATAGATTATGGCTACAAACAAAATATTTATAAATTTAATTTATTATCTGTTATATACATATATATATTGGGGAAGGTGTGTGCGTGTGTAAAGTTTGTGTGCACATATAAAAACTATAGAATTACTCCGGGAGAAGTTTTTCTTTACCATGGATAAACTGTATGTCAGGTGTGATTTAGGAATATCTTGCCAAAACTAATTGAAGTCTTTAAGTTTGGATACATTGACTGAAGTAAAAAAAATTGCCAAATGCATTAATGTAGGAATAAAAAACTGGGTCGATTAACAAACAGTACTCTGTATTCTTTCTAAGACTTAATCATAAACAGTAATAGTAAATATTTAATTTTTGTGTGTGACAAAACTGTTTTTAAATTATTCTTTAGATTACAAAGAAATTGGATGAAAAAAAGTTTTGTAGTATAATTGTATTGTATAAATTGTTTTAATACGTATTGTATAAATTGTTTTAATACATATTTATTGTAGATACAGTCTTTTCATACAATTCTCTCTAAGTAAAAAATACGTATGCATGTGACTTAGCACTGTCTTCCACACTGCTAGACTGTGAAGACTATTTAAGAGGGGTTCTTGTTTATTTTGTAACATTAAAAAGCAGACCTTTGATGTTTGCTGATTACATTACACTCTAATTATTGTGTGTAACTAACTCATCTCAATTTGAACGGTCAGTGTTTTTTAAATATATTTATTGCAACATTTTTAGAAGAATTTTCTAAGATTGAACCAGTAGTCTATGCTAATTTAATTCAATGTAAGTTAGTTAATATCAAATTGTACACTTAAACAAGCACACTCTTAAGCAGTCCCCATAAACTTGTGTTTTGGAGCTGCAGTTTTAATTGTTTTTATTGTATGGATAACTTCGATATTAAATCACGTTTCAGTGTTCATTGCTTTAATTGTTAAATTTATTTTTTCCTCATGTGCATCCTTTTATTTTTTAAATAGTAATTTCGGCAAATATTTTTTGAATTCTTGTCAATTTTATTTAGAATCAAAATCTGTCATAATAGCTATGGTTAGAAATTAACTTTTTATTAAAACAGTCGAATACAGTATTTATCAAACCGTGGCTGACAGACCGGGGGCGGGTAGGGCACAGACAAAAAAAAAAGAAAATTAATATTATTTGATAGAACTAAAGAATAAAAGATTGGCAGACTAAGTTAACAATGAGTACCTTGTTACACAATAATTAGTATTACATGGTGAGATATGTATAAGACACAGTCGAATAAATTTTTTATCCATACCAGTGGTTCTTAACCTTTTATTTGTGGACCCCCCCTAAATATCCAAAAATATTTTTGCGGCCACCTAGTTTTTACCAACATATTAATCATTAAGATTTATTCTAAAATAGTGGCTTTATTTACTGATTATAATAACAAACAAATTAACTTGCCTAAATATATTTAATAGGACCTCTGCTATTTAACACTTTCCACTAATTAGTTTGTTCTTGTTTCAAATGTATTACTTAATACTATTCACATGCACGATTCTATTTCGCTGCTGCTTCGTTTTAATTTACCATTGTGGGAAATACCTTTTCACATACATAAGTAGAAAGAAAACTTAGTAAATTTTGAATGGTGATGCTAAACAGATGGGGATTATATGTACCAATTGTGGTTTCTATTATCCGTGCCTCCCTCCCCTCCATTACCCCAGAAAATCGAGAGTGCTGTACTTAAATGCTAAACAATCATCGAATTCTTTCTTCCAAAAAGTAAAATTTAAGATAATTGGCTTAGGTAAAAAGCAAATAATTTTTTTTTTTAATGTTGAGGCCTTCCAGAGGGCTGTGTCCCCTGGTTAAAAATTGCTGATCCACACCACATGATAAACACGAACATTAATACAACTTCCAGCAAAGGAACATAGTATAATAAGGTGGGTGGTCTGCCTCTGCATCAAACGCTTATTAGGTGTTCTGTCATTAGAAAAAGTTTGGAAACCCTGGTCTAGTATTATTGACCAACGTAAGCATTGTATCCTCTCGAAATGGGAATAAAATAACTACTGGAATGTAGGACATGTGTATAAATATAAAGGAGAAATAAGTCGAAAATATTTGATGACTAATTGCTATTTGCAGAGTGTTTTCATGGTTATTAGGCCATTTAAAGTATATCATTCTCAAAATTTAGCAAACAATTTTTTTCTGAAAATAATCATTAACTACATGAACATAATCTCATAACTAAATAGTTGATATGTTATGATGATCCATTTGTATTGAAACTTTATCACACTATTTCCTACTGGGGAATGCCAGGCCTCCACCGTGGTTCGGATTCCACGTTAAACTGTAGGTCCTCCATTTCATCTCACAATCACCCTACCATTACACATAAGCGTAAGTGCGTATAACCCGAAAGGGTAGTAAGACGCGGTGCTAATAATAATAATATTTCCTACTGTTAGCAAGTAAAAAAAAAAACTTTAAATTTAACAAAACAATCCAATTGGAAAATTGAAAACATATATATTTATGTATTTGTGTCATGGCTTCTATTTTTATTAAAAACTACTTTCAAAAATGTATTTGTATATTGTGATGTTTATGTGTATACAGGAATAGAGAATATGAATGTTTAGACGTGTGTATCGGGGCATAGTCACATCTAGCTTCCCTATTACTTGCATTATATATATTTCTAGACGTGTGGAAATTATTCATTCACAGGTACTAATATGTGTCATTGCAAATAAAAGAAAGGTGTGCTTTAGGCAATCTTCCCCTACCATCCAGACTGGTTCATATCTCAAAGGGGTCAAACTAAGTCCTCCCATATTATGAGTTAAAACTCCTGAAATTGAATGTGTGTTTAAATAGTCACATAGAAAAATAATTCTAATAAAAGTTATTCAGGGCAAACATTTTTAACCTATGTGAATGCACACTATTTTCTACATTATCAATTTGTATTAAGAGTTTGCCCAACATTTTATTTTCCCTTAGTCTGCCAAAATAAACCAAATTTGTTTCCAGTGACTCAACACCCCCTGTCATATTTATGACCATACTCACTGCTATTGTTTACTATACATCAGATTAAAGGGTTTACAAATCGGTGTGAACAGTCATTACTCATTAATGGCAGTGGTTAATATTAAACATGAAAACACCTCTTGAAATGCTTGTTGCAGAAGTTGATGAGGTCGTGTTTGTCACAGTGCTGGCAGGCAGCAGCTAGTTGAGAACAGCACATGGAGTTGTGTTGGCAGCACTGTGGCCAGCGAGAGGAGTGATGAGTGTCACATGCTCAATCTCACAGTCTTCACCTGGAACATTACACTTTGGGACTTAAAAATTTGTTGCAAGCTTGGTCCCTTTTGCAATTGTAGTCACTCCATTTGAAACTTTTTATTAATGGCCAACAATGTTCCCTGCATAATTTTACTAATATGTTATGTTTTCAATAGAAGTAACTTATTAAAAATTGGGATTGTCTATTGAATATTTATTTCTTCGATTTTGCTATCAATAAAATTATGTATTCGCTAGTAAAATACAAATTTTATGAAGTTTTTAAAATGAAGCTTATAGATGGCCTTGTATAGAACTTAAAATAACTTATAAAGGCATTCACTTTTTATGGCTTTTCCAAGAAAGAACCACCCTAAAAAGCTTGTAAAGGCATCTGATTATTTTTTTAAGAACCCAAAAGGGGTCACGCCAAATAGCTTCTATTCACATCTAATTTAAAAAGAAAAAATCATGTTATAACTTACGATTATAAAAACCCTCCACCTAAATTAAATTCTCTGTACGCCCATGCTTGTATATACTGTATATAAACCAATTAAAAGTATGACTGACCGAATTAATAGTCTACAATATCACTCCGGCAATAGACTAGATTTCCGATGACAGATCAGAGTTTTAATCTAGGCTGGGTTTACCTAGGCTGCCGAGTTAAAATTGGACTTTTCTCCTTTTACTCCCTCCACCCTTCATTATTCAAGAAGCTAACTCCTATAAAACAGCCGGTAGAGATATAATCCCGTCCTGCCCTCCAAGGCCGGTCACTTGGTATGTCATGCCTTGTCGAAGGTTGGTCCAGTTCCAGGGACAAGGGCGTGGTTCAAGGAATTTCCTCGACCAAACAAACCTGGGTTCGTGCATGCTTCCTTGGAATAGAAAGGAAGGAATTTCAAGGAGCTTGCTTGCTCGCCGGAGATGTTTTGCTCGCGTATAAAGAAATACTGTGTGTACAGTACAACCCACTTCAATGGTATAAAACTGGAATCACACGTTCGCCAAACAAAACAAGGTCACGTGACGAGCTCTAAGCCAATCACAAGATTTCCGCCTCATCGGCGCGAACTGTTCTGCTGAAATTCAACTCATCTCTACTTCGTCCGCCCTGACCGAGATGTTCAGCACGGGAGAGCATGCGTATTTGATAACGCACGCGCTATAAGATTTTATAAACTAAAAAATACATCTAAAATAGAGTGGAGAAATGATGGGAGATCTTGGGACCTTTGGTAAGCGTATAAAACAATAGGGCCCCAAAAATATTGCCGAACACTGGTCTCTAAGGCATGCGTGTGACCCGGGGATCGTTCGATTAAGAAACAAACAATGCAGCCCTATTCATATTTTTATAAACGCTGTAGAAATACACAATTTGGGATCGTGACATTTATAAATCGAACATTATTTTGTAAGATTTACCAAGTGAGGTTGGTATATCAAATCGCTGATATAATCAGTCTCTTTTCAAAAGTGCAAGTTGAATACCTCAAATATATTAAAATGATTTTTTTTTAAACATTAGTTGTATTTTTGTTAAAAAAGGATTTTTGATTTAGTATTTTTTCTGACAGTAGACAATATTTTGCAATGCGGCCCAATTCGTATTTTCAATTTTCATTGTGGCCCTTATGACCAAACGAATTTGACACGCATGCTCTAAGGCGTCACTCTCGTGTTAGACTGGCCTGCTAACGACGTCATGATGGGGGTTCGAATCATGGTTGGGTCTACCGAGGGCAGCTTTTCCTAAATGGTTTCTCACTCTCTTTCTTAGCAAATGCGGGTAGATTATATCTAAAATGATTCATTCTTCATTTCTATCCCATTAGAGTACTTTTCATGTGTATAGCTTGAACAGGTAGTAAAAGGGTTACTGAGAAATAGTTATTAGATCTACTTTCACGTACTCGTGTTCATTCCTCAACCATTTATAACATTTGTTCATTTTATTTGTTTTGAAATATTTTGCTTTTGTTGTTGTTGTAAAATAATTGTTGGAAATTTTTCTTTCCCCTTAATCAAACTAACAAAATTTTTAATATTCTAAAGCACTATTGTATTGAGTTAATTCGAATGACGTTTTACTGTACAAATCAATTTTCATGTGAAGAGCCTTTATCTGACAGATGGAAAAGTAACTTGGTCTACTTTAACGTATCCATACGCCAAGTCATTTAATCTGCATTTGTCAATTTTAATAAATATTTTCAATCCCTATAAAAAACGCATCATCATTCGCCTAGAAAGAGTGTGGGAAACCACAAATTATAGTAAATCAACTCTCGATGCGCCCAAATAGATTTGAACACACACACACCAGTCCTGCAGGTACCTAGGAGCTACCCACACCAGTCCTGCAGGTACCTAGGAACTACCCACACCGGTCCTGCAGGTACCTAGGAACTACCCACACCGGTGACCACACGGACAAAGGTTCAAGTATCACCTTTTCTGGTTTGCCAGTGACGGAGAGAATGGGACACCGGCCGGGTGTACCGAGGTGGTTTTTCCTCAGTGGTTTCCCACTCTCCCTCCACCCGAGTATAGGTATATTTCCTCTAAGCTCTACCTTACTCATTCCTATCTCATTACTGTCATCAAGACATGTTTCGGTGGCAGCATGGTCCAAGGTGCTACTCACGCAGTAGACTATGCTCCCGATGACCGGGATATCACGGTTCAAATCTCGATCGGGTGTACTGAACGTGGTTTTTTACTCTCCCTCTATGCAAATTCTGGTACACCTCTTAAAATATAACCTTCATAATCATAATTAGTAGGCCTACATAAGCGTACAGCCCGAACGGGTAGTAAGATACACCGCTTATAACAACATACTGTTGTTAGAGTAGCATGAGCTGATAATAAGACGAGGAGCAAACAAAAATAAACAAAATAAACACCTCAGTAACAATAAGATGCGTATCAAAGATTGGAAATTACATTAAAAGTTTGTTCACAATGTAGCAGATGGACTAAATCGGTTGGTTGCCTAGTTCAAGGGGTACAAGGATAATACAAGACAAGTTGTTTTCTATTTGGTACTCTCACCCATGACTTGCCAGGAAACTACGTCAATTGGTATAGTTAGTTCTTACTTTATATCCGCTTTTGGGAAATAATGGTTTAGTGACGAAAGAAGTACATTGGGAACTTACAAAATCTTAAGAAAAGAAATGCCAGCATAACAATATAGTTCTGTTAATTTGTTTGTAAACAAAATTCAAGAGTTAAGAGTAATATTTTAAATTGGGAAGATGCCATTATCGGTCCCAACTCGTCAGCGGTCAGCTACAAATCTATGGGACTTTGGTTCTATTCCGGATAAGGTTTATTTATTTAAGGTTCAATTTCTGATCCTACTGATCATGTCAGCATTCGAGGATGTTCTATTAACTAGAACAAAAGGTTTTATCAATTTTGTTGGGAAAGGTATTTTCACACACCTTCCAGGGTTCTTTTACATACCACACTCGACATGAGACAAACGGACGACTTTACTTCCTCTCCGAGGGGAGTTATGCTACGGATGTTTATCACTCAAGAAAACACCATCGACCCCGGTTTTAAAACCACGAACACCGGGTCCTGAGGCGAGCACTTTACCCCAAGACACCGTGGTCGACTACAGAATATGCTGAGGAAGGTATTTACTATTTATAATCGGGTTCATCCTGCTATCCAATTAATAAATAGTATCTATGTGCTAGAGCAAATGGTGTATTATTAACCTGATCTACGAGCTCTGTATTTTTATAGTCTGTACGTACAAGGCAGCATATAGGAGGGGAGAGGAGGCGGCAAAGGGGGTAATTGCCCTGGGCCTCACATTCCAGGGGGCCACATTTACTCCAAAAAATCATTAAATTCAATCACAGTTATTATTCTAAATCTCGCAACAAATAGTGTTTAGATAATTAACAGCAATAATTATTCGCTTAGTGATTTATAGTATTGCATTTCAGATTCCTGAAAACTATAACTTTATTTAGGTTAAGAGTTACGTTATTCGAGCAATGTGCTGCAGTACGGTAGAATACGCCAACAATGTGCTACCGCTTTCGGTCTACAAATAACTATCAGTGCAATAGTACAGTACTTAATTTGTTTGTATTTAATAAAGTACAATCATTTAATGGGTTGAGCAATATTCAATAAAATATGCAAAATTATTAAGTACTTAAGATAAGTACCGAGTATGTATTAATATATTATAATGGTTTAGTGCTAAAACTGAAAAACTGTCGTACAAAAAGGGGCCTCTGAATTTTTTTATTTGCCCCGGGCCTTAAATTTTTTTTAAACGGCTCTGTGTACGTGAGGTTTATTATTGTATGCACTCTCTCCGTATTCTTAATCATGTGATATTATGTAACGTAAATGGAAAATATAATAATTTGTCCAATCATACTCCTAGAAATAAAACACTTTCACCTAATTCTATAAACATAATCAACATTTTAGTAATTCTACTTTTTTTGTTTAATTTTCTTTGTTAATATCATTAATATTAATGCATTTAGGTACATGAAAATGTAGAGGTTTTTTTAATGGTGGCTTTTCATTTACTCACATTGATGCGTGTAGTATGCACGAGGAAAACATTATTATCACCGCGTCTTACTACCCGTTCGGGTTATACGCACTTACGCTAATGTGTAATGGTAGGGTGATTGTGAGATGAAATGAAGGACCTACAGTTTAACGTGGAATCCGAACCACGGTGGTGACCTGGCATTCCACACATTCACAAGATGTCTTGTCAGAGGTGTAGGAAGGGTTTGGAAATCAGATAAATCTGTGCCGGGACCGAGGATTGAACCCCGGCCGCCAGCACAGAAGTCTGACACCTTACCCCTAGACCACCAGGTCACTTATAATAATAACTATATTTGTTTCCTGTTATCTATAATTATTGTAATGCAAAAGAAAAATGCTTTTCATTTCTAGTTTTTTTTTATCGGTCCAAGGTATAACTTATCCAAGGTCATAATTGCGCTACTTTGCGAGCAATATTAAGGAAGAAAACTATTTGATGGATTTAGAATAGGTTTTTTACACATCGAAAGATTATTATTATTAGCACCGCGTCTTACTACCCGTTCGGGTTATACGCACACATCGAAAGAAATTTATATATTTAATTTAGGTTTCGAATAGCTTTATTAGATCTATAGAGAAAGGTACACAAGAATAAACTCAATTTTCAGGCAGGTATTATTATACCATTAATCAATTAACTGATAATTGTCTTATGAATACAAATTATTATTAATTTAACTATACAAAGGCAATGATTTAGTTTTTATATAAAAATGTTACTTTGATTTAAAAGTTTCTTAGACCTCAATTAATTGTTTTATTGTTGGATTTACACCCACTGCGTCTTATTACCTGTCGAGGCTTATACGTCTTTTAATGACAATAATTGAGTAGGGAAGAGTTAAGTAAAATTTAAAGGATATAATCCCACATTTTCGTACAGAGATAGTTAGAAACCATATAGGAAAAAACACGCTCAATATACCCGGCCGAGATTTCGAGCACCCGCCTCATCATCTGCAAACCAGACCTTTAGTTCACGTGCCCACCGATGATGGTGATCCGACTTCAGGTAAGTTAGGTAGTTTCCGTCGCTGATAGCCTACTATGGCATTTAGATATCGTTTGAGGATGTGTATAGTAATAACAACTTAATAAAGACAATCAGACCTGCTTCGATGGCCACATGGTCTAAGGCGTCATTCTCGTGTTGGACTAGCCTACTGAAGACGGGGAGATCAAGGTTCGAATCTCGGTCGTGTTTACTGATTGGGGTGTTCCCTAAATGGCTTCCCATTCTCCTTCCACGCAAATACGGGTAGATTACCTCTAGAATGCCCCCTATCTCATTAGAGTTATTATTATTATTATTAGTATTATTATTATTATTAATATTATTATTATTATTATATATGCGTATCACCATAACAGGCAGTAAGACGCAGTGATTAAAAAATCTTCATTGCAGTAACTCAGGATTAAGCACCTTCATCCTGGATAATTATGATGGATGCGTCGAGGTGTTACGTCCCACAACAATCCTTTCTTGGAGGTAGTCGAGGACTAAGTAAAAAAAAAACACTTTTAGTCACGTCTTTGACATTCACCATCGACTGTAGCTGTACGTGAGGGTTTCCGGCGGGAGATAAGAATCAAATCAACATTCGAGGTTGCTCACTCTGAGGCTGGGAATGACATTTTTTTCCGTACAAGTTGGTGCAGTGGCAAAACAGCGTATGCGCGAGCAAAACATTTACAGTCATGTTGAGTCGATTGTATCTCTACTGTCCGTCCAAAATCATGTCCTTGTAGTTTAATTTGTTCTGGATGTTGATGACATTGAAGATTCATTATTAGCACCGCGTCTTACTAACCATTCGGGTTGTACGCACTTACGCTAATGTGTAATGATAGGATGATTGTGAGATGAAATGGAGGACCTACCGTTTAACGTGGGATCCGAACCATGGTGGAAGCCTGACATTCCACAAATTCACAAGTTGTGATTAATACAAGTCTTGTCAGAGGTGAAGGAAGGGTTTGGCAATCAGATAAATCTGTTCCGGTACCAAGGATTGAACCCCGGACCCCCAGCACAGAAGTCCGACACCTTACCTCTAGACTGCCATGTCACCCAGACATTGAAGAGGTGTAGGTTTAGTGGTTAAGTCCAATTTTCATAGAAAAGGCCCTTTTCATATTTTTCATACGTCAAATCATGCGATCTAAAGCTGTCATCTTTGATATACATTATCAATACCTATCAAATGAGACAAGTTTTCATTAATTGCTTTCAATTTTAACCGCAAAATAAAAGGGTTTTTTTTTCAAAAAAGCCCTCCCTCTGAAAAGTGGTATTTATATTATTGTTTTCTTCCGTAACAGGGAAGAATTTTTCATGTCAAAATAAAAGTATTTTACTTTATTCCCGTCCTCTAATAACAAATCCTCTTTTAACAACAAAGTATTTTACACGTTTCGGTGGCCACTTTGTCTAAGGCACTACTCTTACAATATAGGGACTAGACTGCTTATGACTGGGAGATTGAGGTTCAAACATGGACGGGTGTATTTAAAGTGGTTTTTCCTCAATGGTTTCTCTCTCTCTACCTCTCTCTCTTTCTCTAACTCTACCTCTACCTATACCTCAACCTCTCTCTCGCCCCCTCTACCTCTCTCTCTCTCTCTTTCTCTCTCCCACACACACACAAAATGCTGATACACTATTTCTAAATTCAACCTTCCTCATCCTTAAAACTTTAGCGTAAGTTTGTAAGTCGTGTGCTAATATAACTATTTTGTTCATAAAGTGGATGTTAATTATCTCAAATTAAATTAAAACATGACCCACTCACCTGCTGGACAATCGTCGACCCTGCGCCTGGCCTCCGCTCTTCTGCACTCCAGCCCGTCTTCCCCTGGGGGACATGACGTCACATCCTGCATAATCTCGTCACCGAACACCGGGTGAGTCTGGAACAAATACATATTCTGACATTCACTACTTGTTGATAGTTACACCCTTATAAGTAACATGTTTTGATTTGTCATCATTGAGAATACCTGCCCAAAACAACATGAACTGACATCGAAAATAGATCGAGTAGCTTTCACCTGACAAGGCTGCCAACTCAAGAGTCTGTAGATCGAATCCAGGCTGGGTATAGTATCACATTGTGGTTTTTCGTCACTTCATATTACCGGTTAATTACGTCACAAGGCGCCTCTGAATTAAATTAAATGGTAGAACAAAAGCATATACATTTCGAAGCTTTCAAAACAACATAAAAGTTATGTTCTTAACCGCTACTGCATAGGAAGCCCCTTACATGCAAGTTGTTTATAATTCACTAGATATATATATTTTTTTATGCATTAATACAACAAACACTGACACTTGTGGCAGAAAATGTCAATTTTTTACCGGATTTAAAATTTACAAAATTATCTCTTTGCCTTTTGGTGAGAGTAAAAAGAGGGTTCACACTATATTAAAGGGACAGCGAACTATGGCAGCCTGCTGATTCCAAAACATTGTCTTATTGACGTGTGAGAGGCGCTAGACAAGGATTTATAATATTTTTAACTTTGTGTGGGAAATGATTATCATTATACTTGTGCCTCTCTAACCCAAATATCACAATGAAAAAAATGATTTAGGGATAATAGTACTTCTGAACAATGTGTATTTGATCATTCTATTTAGAAAAGAACGTGAGTGGGAAAGCGGGGGAGGGGGGGTCGTAAGTTAAAATGCCTTCTTTATTAAGACTTTGGTTCACAATGATGACATTTTACTTTATTATTATTGTTATACTATGGATATTGATAATATGTGTAAAAAATGACAGCTGAAGATCACATGACTTAACGTATGAATACGAGAAAGAAGATATAGTAATTGTATAGCTATCAGATATGGCGTTTCCTACTAAATTTAGATTATAGTTAATGTGTGTTTTTCAACTTTGTTTGTATATATGTGGAATTACAGTCTCACAAATATTATCCCTTAAAAGGTAGAATTGCCTTCCAGAATTCGAAAATTAAGACCTAATAAAAAAAAAAGAGAGAGTAGCCAATTCAAGGATCGGTATGAAATTTTTTCCATCAAAACCTTAATAAATGTGTTAATTAGTGATATTACGTAAATGTTGTTAATTTCCGTCTCCTCGCTCTTTTAACTTTATCTGTCGGAATAGACGACACGTGTGATGAAATGATAACTAGAGCAGACAAAGTATGTTCAAGAGAATGGCAGCCTGCTTTTCCTGTCTTACTCTGTCATTGGGATCTACTGAGGTGAGTACCATTAGAATGAGGGTGGAGGAGGGGGGGGGGTAACATATCTGAACACAGCTTGTTAGAAACTCCTCACTTCTAAGTTCTAAACTATTTCATAATTTAAGGTAGAAATTAGCTTTTGTCATGAATAAATCTTTAAATTAAATTAAATATAATTAATAAATGGATTGCCTTTGTGGTCTAGTGCTCAAAGTTTCTAACTAAAGATCCAAAAGTCCCGGGTTCGATCCCAGGCACCTCCACATTTTCTGTGAAACTTTGAGTTTAGAACAGGATCAACTCAGCCTCGTGAGGACAGAATAATGAGAAGCTCCTTGAATGAAAAAATAGCGGCACCTATCTAGAAAACTGAGATTAACGGTTGGACGTTTCATTGTGTTGACAACCACATGACACCCTCTGTATAGAGAAGTCGGTTCTTCGCCAACATTTGGTGGCCGCTCGGCCGGTATGGCTCAATTGTGAGCTGACGCCATTGAGTTTTATGGTTAAAAAATTACACTTATATGCGAAAAGTGATCCCAGGACCCCTGTCCCAGAGCATTACTGAGCCATCCAGGATTCGTTCCGTCCCCATATGAGGGAAGATAGAAGTAATAATCCTGAAAAGCTCAGCGGTAGATCAATGACATGCTGAGTTAAAGGTCCTGGGTTCGAATCCTGGGTACAAGTGTCGTTTTTCAATCATATTTATAATGTCATAAATGTTTTAAAAACATAATAGCCTTTGAAGTGAGTCTATAGTTGACCAAGAGTCCCACTCCATTTAAGATTAAAACTGTTTCCTTGCAAGACAAAAGATTAGGTCGGTCGTGTGTATTGTTTTATGAAATATCGGGTGGGTCTGCTAGGGAAATCCCCACTTTTAACGGACCTTTGTTTTTCACATAAATAAACTTATAAAAATAGTATTTTGGATTCATGAATCATATTCAGATACGTATCGTACTAAAAATAATAACATTATATTTCAATGAATATAACCTGTCTCTGCCCACATCAATGGTCACATGTTCTAAGGCGTCATGTTCACAATAAACTGCATTGTCGGTGACTAGGAGATAGAAGTTCAAATATTAGACGGGTCCACTTTAGGTATTTTTCCACATGGGACTTATCACTGCCGTTTTCTCATCCCAGTCCTACACAAATGCATGTGCACTTCTTCTAAACAACTTTATATACCTACCATTCAAATTAAACCATTAATAGTTTGGTGCTATTTTTAATACTCATTATTATTATTATGCGTAACCATTTATAGCTTTAAAATGTTACGCGATTCCTTTCGACAGTGATTCCCGGAGTTCTGTACAACCGATTTCCATTTTTTTAAATCAAATTATTTAGATGTGTGTAAAAAGTTCAAATTTAAAAAATATTCAAAGGAAGGGTAGCAATTCCATAAAACAACAATTTATTTAGATAGCAGTTTGTATGGTTCTAACAAACAGTTTTTTTCTCAGTAAAATAATTTACTTCGATGCCTATGAAATAAAAAATACTGTAACAAATTGTCAACAGTGAAGACACAATTTATACATAATTTACGTCAGTCAATGAATATAGGAAAGCTATTAAAACAGGGTTACCTATGTCATAAAGAAGTGTTTGGGGTAGCTATAAAACACTGTTGAGCTGTGGTTTGCACAAAAATCACAAAATGTTTGAACTTAATCTGAACTTTACAACAGGCCCTATATGACTTGGACAGTCATGACTTGGGAGATATTTCAAACTGGATACGACTCGTTGTAAAATAATGTATTGAGCTGCAGGCAACATATGAGAATAATAAAATATATGATAATACAATGCATTTTTAAAGGCCGCAAATAATCACTTAATCTGTACTAACTTAATTTATCTCTAATGTTGACGTATTTAATCAACTTTCCTAGCACACTGACTATAAACAACAACATTTTGTCGTGTCTTATTAACAATTCACACATAACTATACTAATGTATCTACCATTGTATAGCAATCATACTGTGCATGCCATCGTATAGCAATCAAATCACACTGTGCTTACCATCGTATAGCAATCACACTGTGCTTACCATTGTATAACAATCTCACTGTACCTACCATCGTATAGCAATCACACTGTGCTTACCATCGTATAGCAATCAAATCACACTGTACTTACCATCGTATAGCAATCACACTGTGCTTACCATCGTATGGCAATCACACTGTACCTACCATCGTATAGCAATCACACTGTACCTACCATCGTATAGCAATCACACTGTACCTACCATCGTATAGCAATCACACTGTGCATGCCATCGTATAGCAATCAAATCACACTGTGCTTACCATCGTATAGCAATCACACTGTGCTTACCATCGTATGGCAATCACACTGTGTTTACCATCGTATATCAATCACACTGTGCATGCCAACGTATAGCAATCAAATCACACTGTGCATACCATCGTATAGCAATCACACTGTACGTACCATCGTATGACAATAAAACTGTGCTTACCGTCGTATAGCAATCCCACTGTGCATACCATCGTATAGCAATCACACTGTGCATACCATCGTATAGCAATCACACTGTGCATACCATCGTATAGCAATCACACTGTGCATACCGTCGTATAGCAATCACATTGTGCATACCGTCGTATAGCAATCACACTGTAAACGGAGCATCCATTGTGAGATTCTGTTCCCTCTGCCCTAGAAACGCAGCACTAGGACACATTGTATAAAGTATTTAGCTTTGTAACCCCACAACTGATAGAAATCCCGCAAATCATTATGTGCGACGGGTAGCACTTGATGTTATGTAGGCAAATGTGCATTTTGACTTAGGACACTGGCCAGATTCTGGGTAGTTAATTATGATATAGTCTAAAGGCCCACTTACATTTATGTGCGTGCTTGTAATAAATTAATAATTGCTTATTAACAGTCACAAGCTGGCATTAAAGAAAATCAGATTACCACAATACTAAAGAATAAATATATAAGAAAACAATTATAATTCAATTAAATAATACAATTAGGTTTCAAAAAATAAGAATGTTTGTTAATCGTGACAAACTATATCAACACAAATTAAAGTTATCTGCCAATTGACCAACTCCCACATAAAGGGAGCCGCCCACTGAAGAGGTGAGATGCGGATTATAGCATCACTCTCGTGTTATACTAGACTACCGATGACAAGAATATCGAGGTTCGAATCTTGGTTGGGTGTACTGAGGATGGTTTCTCCAAAATGGTATTTCACTCTCACTCCACGCAAATGCGGGTTCCCTTCCTTTAAGTTTAACCTTCCTCATCCCTAACTCACTATCTTAATTAGTACAAATACGTATAGCCTGAACAGGTAGTGAGACGAGGTGTAAAAAAAATTTAAATTAAAAAAAATTTTGAAATTCCAGTTTTATAAGTTTTGAAATAAATTATGTAAATGGTTAGAAATGTATATCCAAAAGTCTTCAAAACCAATTGTTTGTGTTTAATAAGGTCACAAAAGAATATTCTGAGATAATAATTGAAAGTTGTTTTAGTAGTTTTGAAGCTTTTCAAATAGGCCGACCACAGATGGATGATAAATCCCGTTCAAGTAGTTGTCTCCCATAAAAACTCTGGCATGCATTTTAAAAATTGTTCTTATTCACCTTTTTAAATGCTCCGGGCCTGGATAAAGTCAGTACGAATTTAGCAAGCGACGAGGACTCGGCCGAAATCTTGTCATCTTTCTTGTCACTAGATGCCAGCACAGTCGCCAGCATCATAGCGAGCAGTATCCAAACTGGCATGTTCGTTGCTAGCGCCATGTTTCACCTGGAGAAATATATAGCCCAATTTTCATAGGAAGAATTATTTATACTGAGACAATTTTCATGTATTTATACGGTAAGTCATGTGATCTGTAAATGTAAATTCTTATCGATATTATAAATAATAGTAATAAAAATAATACCCATTTTTTGTGTCCGCATGGTCTAAGGTGCTACTATCACAGTAGACCAGACTGCCGATTACGGAGATCAAGGTTTAGATCTTGGTTGGGTATACTGAGGTTTTTTTCCTAAAATTGTTTTTCACTGTCTCTCCACGCAAATGCGGGTCCGCTTTCTCTATATCCAACCTTCCTAATTTCTGACCCATTAAAGTAATTAGTACTTAAGCGTATAACCCGGACAGGTAGTAAGATACGGTGCTAAGTATTATTAAATTTACTAACACTTTCCTAATTAACTGATTATATCAGCAAACGACTATGAAAATAATATGATAAGAACGGAATAGTATAAATCATAACAATAAAGACTAGTATGATAAGAATTTAACTATTATATATTCTAATTTATATGAACATTATAATTACGATTAAAAGAAAAAGTATTTAATGCCTAGTAGTATTTATTTTTAAATATATATAATGAGATAGATAAATAAATAGATGCATAAATAGATAGGTAGATCGATAGATATAGAATAATTTTAAATATTTTTTTGGTGTGTGTATGTATTTTAATAGAAATATTATATGAATATATATATTAATATATTTTTAGACTTACTCATTTTTATTATTAATTATTATAATAATAAATTTTAAATTTTTACTATTAAATAGTATTATTAATTTAAATAATGATAGATACATAATTAATATTCAATTATTTTATATTATACTATATTATATATTAAATTATTACTATACTAAATGAATTTACATGAACCCTCATTTTATAAGTTTAAAAATAAAATGAGGGTTCGTGTGTTATTATACTCGTGTATATATAAATATACCTTAACCTTAGCACGGAAACATCCCTGTAAAGGGAAAAACTCGAATTTCACTAATATCTTAGCATTACGTCTTGCCAGACGTCGGAGCTATATGCATACTCAACCTTACTAAATACAGTAATATGTTATGAATGAATAAGGTTGAATTTGGAGGTAGAGTACCGGCATTTGTGTGGAGGTAGAATGGAAAACCACTCTCAGGACACCCAACCGGGATTCAAACCCTGATCTACCCGTCATCAACGGTCCAGTCTTGCGATAGTGACGTCTTAAATATGATGCCACCAAAAACGGTAATTTCACTAATGATAAATATTTTGGCCATACCAGGAATTGAACCTGGTCCTTAATCTCAGTATACAAACACGCTATTGAAACCACATAAAAGAAAATCACCTCAGTACACCCGATTGGGATTCGAACTCAAACTTTTTCGTTACCAACAAACAAGATAAAACCAGCTTGACGTCTAGTCTGGTTGCCTACCGGTTCAAAAGAAAAATTATTAATATGCGTGGTTTTTTTCTATGTATAATTTTTATTTCGAATTATTGTTTATTTCATTCGACAGAACGAATGTTGGCGTGAGGGGCCCAAAGTTTGATTACAAGATATATTTTCTATTTATATTAACGATCAAAATGTAATTAATAAAGATACAAAAAAACTATTTGTATTTTGTCTTTTTGTAAGTCTTAAAAGTAGATTCAAATATCTTGTCAAAATTATTGGTGTTTGCTAAATAAACTCATAAATATTATAAATGTATTCAAGCAAAAATAGTTATTATGTAACTTAACATTTCTTTACTCCTAACTACCACAAAATTTGTTTATGTTTTTGTTTAGATGTAATATTTATTTAAACACCATATACAGTCAACTCTCGATTCTACGACCTTTCACGGTTTCCTGAAAAGGGTCGTTATTTCGAAGGTGTCTATTGAAATTTTAAGAGATTTTGTTCCACCCCTGACCTTCATACTAAAAAATTGCATTTTTTAGACAACAAATAGCGTGGGTCATCAAAAATCGTTCACAAAATCCAACCAAAAACGTAACCAAATCAAA
>CABFVZ010001451.1:0-27180 GCA_902151445.1 Timema monikensis
GAAATAAGATATGTTTATAAAATTAGGACGATATTATTGTCAATGCTTTCACATACTTTTTAGGGGCAAATCAATTACATTACAAAAGGTTATTTTATAGGTATTGATATTATTTATCAAAAGTGACAAATCATAGTTTTTGACAAATACGTGAAAGTATATCTAGTAACTTTTCAATCTACCAGACAAAGGCCAATAAAAAAAAGATTAAACTGTACCGTCGATAATGCTCATGATTATGATGATAAAAATTCGGATAAAAACGTTATATTAGTCCATTAAATAATAGTTAAATTTTCTTAGTTAATCCATTATTTGAAAAGTCGCAATTTATTCACATGTTAGGCATTTCGCCCCCATGGCTACTCAAATAAAACTCAAAAGTGACGTGGGTGAAACCTAAATTACTAACTAGTAGCTTGAGAGTTTCCTATAATGTATTTCAATAGCGGTTTGTTGACCGGTTCACGACGCATCCGTGATTAAGTCACTGGGAATTCAACATGCTGGTCACCGGGCTACCTCAGTTACAAACTCAATCATCATGAACGAACAGTTGAATGAATATTTAATATACTTTTCAAGGTAGCTTTCTTTCGACATTCTGCACAGCGCTAACCATTTTGTATCAATTTGTTGCAGTTCATTTTACGCGACGAATGGCCAATTATTGTTATTATTACTATTATTACTATTATTACTCTGCAGTTTATAATTTTCATTGTATAGATGAATCCAAAATCGTATTTGGTTACGTCTCTTATCTCTGTAATAATAATAGAGAACCAAACTTCCTCGGCAATCGAGTAAGGAGACTTTATATTAATAATTATTAAATATTCTAGAAACCTAAAAAGGTGCTTGCAGCTATATATAGCTAAACTGGTTGAAATTCCACCACTTTTTTGTAGCACCATGTGTGAAACCTAAGTAACAACCAGTTTCTTACTTAAATCACTAACCAGTCCAATGACCGTTGAGTAGCTCTGTGGGCGAAAGACCTTAGACTTTTATTTATTTATATAATATGAAGCTAGGATATTAATTAACACTATGACAGCAAAGACAAAACAAAAAAGTTTTAACTCCTATTTAATCGAAAACTCCTTACATTTAAAAGAAACCTTAAGGATAAATTTTGCTGAAGCTCAAAGCACTTTGCTTCAATTACTTGGCAAACTATTCTCATCAACAAATTTACAACGGCCCCAGCAAAAAGTGTAACGTTTTACCTACAATTTATATTGTTTCCTATTACCTTCCCAATATCCTGGGACGTTTCTTAACGCCTTACAAGCGAGTTTAATTACATTAGCAAATTTATACGAAATACAATGTTTGGAACTGACTTGAGATATATTAAATTGTCCTAATGTAATACAGAAAGTAGGCGTTTTTATTTATGTTTACACTTGATTAAATTAAATGTTTGTGGTTTTTTAGAGTTTTTATTCAACAATAAATTATTATAAGAAATAAATTAATTCACTTGCTTGGTCCTTTAATACAAAGTAATAACATATTTTGAGAATAGAAACTGACATAATTTAAAACAATCTGAAATAAGAACATGTAAGAATTTAAAGATTGAACCAGCATATATTTTAAGCTTCTATACCCGAATTTTCTCATAATCCTGTCGTGGGAAAATACTAAATGTTATTGTCTAAGAATATTATATAAAGAACTTAACATCTAATGTTACTGTTGATGAATATCATAGTATAAGTTTTTTTAAAACTTCATCCGAAATTTATCTACCAGGAATAGATGTGTATTTCATTTGTTATTTTTATTAGGTGTAGTATTTGGGTATGGTTTCTTAATCAACTGTTTTTACCAGCACACGGCTTTTAATCATAAGATTAAGAAACTATACACCTTCCATAGTGATAGTGATAGTAAAAAATAATAAATAATAATAGTTATAATTCAAACGCTTTATACTAGAATAGACCCCACATCATCTAGTTTCCAGGCTCTTAATTCATCGCTGTGAAAGGCGAAGAAAATGTTTCGCCAATGATATATTTTTAGACCATGACGAGAATCGAATGAATGAGCTTAGGAGTAAGATTATGGGCTTGAATTTTATATTGGTTCATTAAAAAATGTATATAAAATAGCGGCGTAGAAACTCAAAATTAAAACTTTTTATTTTCATAACCAAATGAACCATAAAAAATAGTTTTTGCAATGCCAACCATCTGATACTGGGACTAGGGAAAAAACTATTTCACCGACTGGGCTAAAACTTGATGTCTGGGGTTTTCATAAGGTCCGCTGGAGGTATTTTTGGAATCATCTCTCCAATTCTAAAACTAAGGGTAGCTTACTTAAAAGTCAATTATTAAAGGAAAAATTGACTTGATCAAAACTGGCTCTAGTGATCTTAATTAATATTCGAATCCAGACATTTTTTAACATTACAACATAAATGGTGAATCTCATTTTACCATGAAAACTACTTTGGTGGTAATTAACATTAGCAGATATCTCCAATTTTTAACACATCTCCACAACTCTTTGAGATAAGAAATAGCTTATCATTCCAAATTTGTAGAACTATTTATTAACACTACAAAAAACTTTTTTATTTGAGAGACTTTTTTATAAAATTAAAATGTTTCGAGATATAGGCAAACATAAAAAAAATAGATCTTAGGGATTTTAAACTACTCAGAACAAATATGTTTCTGTAGCAGTGTAAATTATTTCAAGTATGCTATTCCGAGAAATGCGATGTTTTGTTTTCTCCATTATGTTTCTTTAAATATGTGTATTATTTAGTTTCACATATTATACAAGTTATAAGTATAATAATTTGTCAACTTCGGAGGTCTTTGAATAAAGTGTTCGCCTGAGGACCCAATGTTCGTGGGTTCAAATCCAAACGAGGTCAACAGATTTTTCTTGGCCGATAAAAACCCATAGCACAACTTCCTTCGAGGGGAAGTGAAGCCATCGGTCCCATGTCGATTTTGGCTTGTAAAACAACCCTGGAAGGTATGGGAAAATATCTTTCTAGGTAAAAATTGATCGATTCAGTGTGGAAATCAACGGAGAGCCACCACACTTCTTGAAATTCCCCAGATGGTTCCAGCAACACTAACCGGCCAAAGGACCGAGTGTATGCCGAGCTACGGATGGGTAGAAATTCTCTCAAAGCTACCTTCGGGTTGTTGACTTAAGAAGAAGAAAAGTATAATTTACATAAAGGAGCGAGGAAGAATTTGCGGCGTCCCGTACCACTATATTATCTTATTTAGAGATAACATTTATGCGCAGTACTTTCCTATTATTAGATTATAAATAATAAAGTATGACATTGAAAACGGCCCGCTAAGCACTAATCTTAACGCAAGCGTTAACTCTTAATTGTCGATCAAATACTCAACTTTAGTTCTTCCCAAGGTGGTGTGTACGGTCGGTCGAGAAGGGAGAAAACTTTAGTAGTACAGACGTTTCACCTTTATGTTCAATAAATTACCGAGCAATGGGAGAAAAGTGTAAATAGCGGTTCTTGCATTTGCATACGGTAAATGCTTACAGGAATAGAATGGGAATATTCTTAAAAAGTAAATAAACAAGATTTAAGATACTGACAAATGATTAATACTTAATTAGTATGTATGCTAAGTAAAATAAAATTGACAAATAGGTTGTACATAAAGAAGAATCCGATTCGTTTAACTAATTAATACCTTTATACGTCTACGTAGGTGACTTCAAATCCTTACTCCCCTATAGACAGTCAGCCCATTCCCTATTGAATATGAAGACCTTGAAAACGATAAATAATGTAAAAACGGCGTAAAAATAAATGGTACGGTGCCCCGCAAAGACTTTATCGTTCCTTTACCAGCTTGAGTAATTTGATTATAACTCGTAAACTAGGAGGTACCTTCCATATCTTTATGTAGGAAGTTACTATTTACAAAAGATGAAAAGAGAAAAGGAAAAATGACTCTCACAAACTTTTTTTTTTATGGAAATCAATAAATTTAAATGAATTTAATATTTGAAACAAAATAATACCCAGCCCATGTGTACAGCAACAAACTGAGTGTGCAAACATACGCATTCTATAGACAACGAAATCTCGACCTAACATCATGCATTAGATAAGTAAAACCAAATAATCTACATTATTGGTGACACATAGCTGGGGAGGGGGATTCAATTTTTTTGACGATTACAATAATTCATATTCTAAAGGTCGCAAGAAAGTAAGAAGTGTCTATCGTCTATCTAAATATTACATTAGTTAACTGCAGACATTTCTATACAGTATAAACATTACATTAAGACTCCGATGGGAAGACATATTTTTCGACAGTTACAAGATCTACTAAAGCTATATCAAGTAGTGTGTTATTAAGCCACCACTTTTGATAGATAGTCTCAATATCTATAAAATAACAATAATAATATACTAAAGTGTTATCAGTGTTAAAAGCAAAATATATATATTTGTATTTTCTAATAGGCCCTTCCTAACATAATCCTATTATAATTATATTTTTATAGATCATGTTCCAGTGTCGATAGTTATAGGTTTATCTAAGGCGACAAAAGTAAGAGGGTGAATTTTTAGTAAGGTCTCCATCAATTCCACATAGAGGATAATTAAACCTGTGTGGAATCTAAGCCATCCTCAAGTCAAATATCAAACTCTGGATTCTGGATTTTGTCCAGAATACACTAAACTTTCAATGTAATTTTTGAATTGATTGTAATCTATGTT
The DNA here is from genome assembly GCA_902151445.1 of Timema monikensis. NCBI lineage: Eukaryota > Metazoa > Arthropoda > Insecta > Phasmatodea > Timematidae > Timema > Timema monikensis. Next base: position 4,748 of record CABFVZ010001451.1, read on the forward strand.
TGTTTTAAGTGTTGGTTGCTAGCATTATGTTAACCTATCAAAAGTTACTGAATATTTCATCAGTGTGCTCTAAGCTAGTAATATGCAAACGTTTTTTATTCGCGTATCCCCAAGTATAATTTATTTTCATACTCTACATTAATCTAAATCTAAAATAAATTACAATATAATAAATAATAGGTTGTACATGATAAATATATTTATAGATATATATGTTTAGAAAACAATGCATATATATATATATATATATATATATTTAAATAGCTATATTACATTTTGTGTACCCTCTAAGACCCATCTATGGTCATATTTAGAGTTTACAATATTTACCATATCTTCTTGTTTGGGCTATAAGAAGTTGTTACTTTCATTGATCTGTCTCATTCTCACCTATGGCTCTGACAAAACGAAAGTGGCAGACGTATGAACTATACTAGTAAAAACATTCAATAACAGTCCCTCTCTGTGATGAATTAAGTGAAGGTGTCGCTTGTAGGGTCAGTTGGTTGATAGATTTCAATGGGATTGGCAGACTGATGTGTGTGTGATAGTACCTTCTGGCTCAGCGAGGAAAGCAACAGGAAACTACTGCACTCCTAATTTCCCTAGTAAGCCTTTTCATTGCTGCAATGGCTTTACAAATGACAATTGGAATGTTGAGGATCCAAACAACCTTCAGGTTGAGTACTATACATGCATACAATATGTCTTAAGATACCACAGGTTGGATACCATTGTTCTAGAATCCGTGGTTTTTAAACATGGCCCTGGAGAATTGAAAGAGTTATATGGAGCAATACGCTTCGTTGGTAGATCAGTGGCCCACTAGTCTACATTTTTTCGAAAATATAATTTAAGCTTAACTTAGGCTCTTCCAACTAAATGTATTAAAATAAATTCTAATCTTGTCAAATGAAGTGGTTTTCAAAGAGTTCTTGCTGAGCGTACTTTCAAAACATAACAAAACTTCAAATCCGATCGGATAAGCTTTTCGCAATATGAAAGAATTTTAATATAAAAATATTACGTTTACCAAAACCTTGCTATTTTTTTTGTGTATGTGTAATATTGCCCGCGAGTATTGGAAGGAATAAAAAAGTTCAGCTCGTGGGGATAAAACCCAGCTCGTACCAAATCAAATAATTCATTAAGAGATGGATTTTCATTTTGTTCAATACCACTATATATATGTATAAATAAATAAATAAGTTGACGAAGTACTAAAACTACAAACTAACTACAGTAAAATATTGATAACTGTCACACCAAATTCTCATTACCCAAACACACAAACGATGCTTAACATTTTCCATGACTTTTTTGTTTAAAAAAAAAGAGTTAGTCATTGTCAATGGCTTACCTAAATGATAGATTGGAACAAAAAAAACACATCCAACAACGTATTAAATTCAGATTAATGGTCAAGATGAGTAAATGAGTGTAACATATGTATGATGGGCTTTGTGACAATTTGTTAACCCAATGCAAACAAAATGCAACAGCCCCAATTTATATTTGAAAGTGATTTCATAACTCGCAATTATAATTAACCAGAATGGAGCTGTGATTGCTCACAAATGATTTAATCATACTAACCCAATTCGTAAAAAAAGGGGGTGGGGGTGGGGGATGAAGGTGTGTTTCTCTTTGGGGAACATTTTTATCTCTCTTTTAAATATGAGTTAGTGTGTCACAACTGCAATTACTAAAATGGAATTGACAAGTTCGAATAACCATCGTGAAATATTAACTTCATGACAATTAACAAATACTGTTTGCAAAAAAAAGAAAAAAATATCTTTTTTTTTGCTCCATCGACCCAGTATTTGAATAAAAAATAATTGTCGGTATTCATTAGGAAAATAGTTTTTCTATATCAGTGATAAAAAATGTGACTATGCCATTCATGTAATATGCAGAGCAATTGAAACATGATTGTAAGTATCTGAAAACTACAAGAACTTATTTTAGTTAATCATACACCAACTTTTATATCTTGCAGACATTACGTTTGACATATAAAGTTAAAATGTTTAAATTTCTACCTCAATCTGTTTTTTATATATTTTCCTAATCTAACTTTCTCGCAATTCCCTTGTAGTTCTTGTTATTTTTATAAATACATTCAACATTAACATTAGGAAAATTACTTACGGCTGGGACCGAAACTAGAACATCGAAAAAAACCTTTTAGAGTAAATAAAATAATAAACGTAGTACACACGATAATTACAAAAGATTACTTGTATTTTATTTAATTCATATAAGTCAACGACAAACACTTATCAAAAGTAACACTCACAGATCATGTAGATCAACGTGTGAAAGTAGGTCCAGTAATTATTTAACAGTCAGTTAAGGTTAATAATAATAATAATAATAATAATAATAATATTTAGCACCGCGTCTTACTACCCGTTCGGGTTATACGCAATCAGATAAGATTCTTTCTATGATAATGTGAATATATAGGTTCAACCTTACAATACACTACACCTAACTTCCCTGATATCGATGATGATGATGATGATGATGATAATAATAATAATAATAATAATAATAATACCGTATTCGGGTAACTATCCCCCTACCCCCCACCCACCGCCAGTTTCTACAATATCCTCCTTATTCATTTTATTTCAAGTAATATATCAGTCGTTAAAATAGCTGTATTAAAACGCATATAAATAAGGCTGAGGAAATTAATTACGTTAGCTAACTATAAAAACCAATATCATATTGGGAACGTGTATAACAACTTAATTCAAAGAGGATGTAATGCGACTAACCAACGAACGAAATATTACCAACGGGTCTCATCCGATGGTCTTACAAATAGATTTTTAAATGCCTAATGAAGCATTAAGTGAAACTGCCTCATTATTATAGATATCCACCATAAAAAAACTATTTTAAAACCCTAATTGTTCAAAGCCTTATTTACTTATTTTCATCCGCTTAGCTAAATTTTCTTAGTCTGAGAAATTTTTTTTTAGTCATTTATAAGCCATTTTAAAGCAATCCTGTTGAATTAATAATATAGGCCTATGTTTAAATATTATGGATATTTTATAAATGCATTAATGTTCAAACATAATATTTTTCAACACACAATATTGTTAGGCTGAGAAGATAATGTAGGCCATATTTGTATCATCATTCTTATTTGGTTGTAAAATACACATTCCTGGCGAGACTGCAACTAGACTGTAGAGGGTTGCGTTGGAACGGGGTAGCTATTACTTCTGAAGCAAATATTTGAATATCAATATTATATTTAGCAAAAAGTATGGATTTTGTTGATAAAAGCTTCTCAGTGACCCCTATATTTGTAAAGTGCGTGTTTGATTTAGTCGTGTGCATTTATTACGATATGATTCTTTATAAAAAAAATTATATACAGTAATTCAATATGTCAATTGTTTGATCATTCGGGCCTTGCTTATATTATAATCGAAACATGTTAATTCAACAGTTGGTATTTGTGGTATTTTTGAATTATTACGTGTTAATTTTTTGGTAATTCGAGCCTTGCTTATATTATAATCGAAACATGTTAATTTGTGAATTATTACATTAACACGTAATAATTCAAAACGTAATAACGTAACGTAATAATTCAAAAATACCACAAATACCAACTGTTGAATTAACATGTTTCGATTATAATATAAGCAAGGTCCAAATTACCAAAAAATTAACACGTAATAATTAAAAAATACCACAAATACCAACTGTTGAATTAACATGTTACTAACGAATTAATTTAATGGGTAGGGGCAAAGAAAGTAGTTTAAAATGAACTCACTTCGGAGTAGAGGGACATGGGAAAATCACCGAGAGAGATCACACGTCGAGAACCCCCCTCTAGTCCAGGGGTCAACAAACATTTTTTGTAAAGGCCCAAATAGTAAGTATTTTAGGCTCTGAGGGCCAAGAGGCAAACTCGAGGATATTTATGTAGGTATGCATGTATACTTAAATAACAAGGAAAAAACCAAGTTTTCACAAATTTATTGAACAAAATGTAACGTAATGATAAATAGTAACTATACTACAAGTGTTTGAAATACAGCTCTACCAATGAGAAGGATGGAATTAAATTTTTGAGATAAAATTTCAACCAATTTGAGGCTCAAAGTTAGTATTATTTATAGTAAAAATTGATTAAAAATGTTCTTTTGTTGATGCTGACCTGTAATGAAATTTTACGCATTTCATCTTTGAAAAGGTTTTTCAACACAGGTAGGTGCTTCCAAATACATATATAAAACCCCGAGTATATTATCTTAATTGACCATATTCTTCGCTTGGGAGACATTTATAGAATTCTGTTAGATTATTCTCTTGATATTTGCCTTTAAACATGTCTTCACACTACAGATCCACTTCCAAATGAAGGTTAGGTGGAAGCTTCTCAATTGTGCAGTCAAATGGATTTTGAAAATGGAAATGTCTTCTGCACTTGCATCAATATCCGAAGAACGCTGCTGGATTTGAATTTGAAAATATAAAATCCATTCTTAGCTCGCGGACCGTAGTTTGCAAACCCCTGCTATCATCTAATGCATCCTGCCGAGATTCTAACCTCGACCTCTCCATCATCAGTAATTCAGTGTATTGCGAGAATGACGTCATAAGCCGTGCGATCGTAAATGCGAGTTTCTGCCATGTTAAATTAATGTACAAACATAATTAGACTTTTAAGTGGGACTTTTATTATAAATTACAATTAAGTGTTTTTAAAATTTAAAGTTGTAACTACTCCTATAGTAAAGGTAGCACACATTTATTATTATTATTATTATTATTGTTATTGTTATTAGCACCGCGTCCTACTACCCGTTCGGGTTATACGCACTTACGCTAATGTGTAATGGTAGGGTGATTGTGAGATGAAATGGAGGACCTACAGTTTAACGTGGAATCCGAACCACGGTGGAGGCCTGGCATTCCCCACATTCACAAGATGTCTTGTCAGAGGTGAAGGAAGGGTTTGGTAATCAGNAGGGTTTGGTAATCAGATAAATCTGTGCCGGGACCAAGGATTGAACCCCGGACCCCAGCATAGAAGTCCGACACCTTACCCCTAGACCACCAGGTTACCCTAGCACATATTTAAAATATATTTAATGGCTATGAGTATCGCAATAATTGTCTTACAACATTTCTATGATATAACAATAATAATTTAGAAAAAAAAATATTCTAAGTTTCAAGCCCCAAAGAAAATTAATCTTCTGCACCATTTTTAATTCATAATAAATGTGTAAAATATTATATTATATGATAAAAAGTGGAATCAAGTGAAATAGAAAACAAAATAAAAATCCATGTGAACTCTATATCTCTAATACCTTCGGGTGCCAATTAAATCCTATTCCATCTATCCATTTCGCTAAATAAACACAAGTAGGATGATTCCGCAGCAGAAGAGAGGGAATATACTCTCTACATACCTTTCTATTCCCTAGCGGCATCATTTTAGATAGCGCGTTAATAGCTTAATTTCCTAATCAGTGTTGAAGCAAAAGGTCGTGGACAGAGCGAGGTGGAAGGTCTATGTGAGAGAAACCTGGCAAAGGGTATGAAAATGTTTGATCTAACTTCACGTTTCCCTGGAGAGATTCTCTTCACATATTACAACGATGATGGGAATAAGAACAAAAAAATAAAGTTGGTGGTCGTGGTGAAATAGCGCGAAAGAAGGAAAAAGGGAGTAGTGGTTATAACAATTTGAACATGAATATCAAATAATAAAAATAAAAAAAACAGTAAGGGCTGGTCAATATTATTTTATGGGTGGATGAAAGAGGTTTCTCAAAAATAAATGGTACAATACATTCGTCTATATTATCTCATACAGTCTATTATAGTTTGAAACAATATTTCCACAAATCATTCATCATATTTGTCACATAAAATGCGCATGAGTATATAAACACTGTTCATGATCCCCTTGTATGAATGTATTTTATCGGTCTTTTTTTTTTGTTGTAATTTTTTATAATTTTGGAATTTAAGCGTATATTTTCTTATTTTTCGTCATTTTAAGGCGTCCATGTTAAATAATTATATTTAAAAAAATTTATAGTTTTTTTTATAAATGATTATTTTTTTCAACACACAATCCTACAGTTGTAATGAGAAGATAATTCAGTTAGTTAACTTAGTATCCTCTTTGCTTGTGGATTAAAAATACACATTCCTGGTAAGAGTGCATATAGGCTGGAGAGGGTTGGGTTGGGAGGGGGTAGCTATCTATTACTTCTGAAGCAGACATTTGTAAATCAATGTTATATTTAGCAAAATGCAACCAACTAGTTTGATTTAGTCGCGCGTATTTATCTATTACGATTTTTTGTTCATCTTCTTAGTTTTTTTTTTTTAAATTTGAAGTAATTTTTTTAGAATTTTTTGATCATTTCTTGGGTCTTCAAATTCCGGGTCCTGGTTATCAGAATACTACCATAAAATAAATCTTTCTAAGAAAAAAGTATCCAATGTTGTTAAAGATTAAAACACTCCCAGATACCAACTTTGAACAAACATGTCAAAAACATTTTTGGACTTTTAAATTAAAAATCAATCATCAATAAGGCGCCTCTAATTTTAAAGATACAAATTAAAATAACGATCTCTCCTCGAAGTTCGACCACATAACATCTAAATATCTATAATATAAAATTCATGCAATATCTTTCTGTTTTTCCTTCCAGAGTTTTTTTTTTTGTACTTTCCGGTGAGTTAAAAGTTTTAAATTTGGCTTTGGGTTTCCTAAGGATCCAAGAATGATGAACTCGAAAAGGTACCAAATCTGTGGCTCCAAAAAGTTCCCACACTAACCTTATGGGCCAAAAAAAGTTTGTCCAATCGCATTGAAATTCGTTTTCCGGGTGTTTCTAATACTGCTAAACACAACCTTGTTGTAATTATCCCCCCCCTCCCCCCGAAATTCTAGTAAAAGATTTCAAAAATTGTTATTTCTCATTTAAATTTAGAGACATTTTATATCGGGAGTTTTTCAAGGCTAATAAATGAAATTTCTTCATTTCTTTCTTTTTTCGAAATTCGAATCAATTGACCCTCAATTGGTACCTACATGGAAGATAGGGGAGAGAAGAGAGGCATATAATTAGAAAAAACTCTTTGAGGTAGATATAAAATAAATTAGTGTTAAATATTTTATCCTTATAAGAAACAACTTGTCAGTGTGGTTGAAGGTTGAAATTTGCCAGGCAGGTGTGAAGAGCACTCCAAACCATAATAAAGGCATGAATATTCTTAAATTTAAAAATAAAGGACCCTAAAATGAAGAGAAGTTCCTCTCAAAATTTCAAAAACTAAAATAAAACACTTTTTGTTAGGTACAGTAGAAAATTGGAATATTTTATTAAATATAAAATGTCAAACCCAAATAACCAGAAGAAAGTGAACATTAAAGATCAAAATGGGGTTGTGGGAAATGGTAATGGCTGGACATTTTCAAAACTAAAATTATCAACCATTGATCGGTGAGATATATCATATTTGGTGAGATGGTAAAGAGAACACACCAAAAGCCCAAAATTTTAAAAATTATAGATTACAAAATGGGAGCGTGGGTGTGGAGGTAGTGAAATGTGGGATGAGAAGAAATTTCAAAAATCATAGCAAAAGCAACTTTTAGTTATGGTGTAAATATAAATTTCACAAATAACTAAAAAAGTATCGATTTTATTAATTTTAAAATTAAGATCTGGGTTGAAGGAGAGATAAAAATTTCAAACCTGATATAAAAAATGTTTCGAAGTGTGATATAAAATTTAAATACTTGCAAGCCGTCAGGACGACCACCCCCCAAAATACTGAAATTTTAAAATGGGTTCTAATAAATGGAGTCCAAACTTTTTCTAAGAAAAATAAAACCTTCTCAGTGGAGAGTGGTTAAAATTTGACAAATAATTAAACATACCTAATAATGTAACACGAGTACGTATCCGACAGATGGGTGCTCTTGTCTTATATATCGTAGAAAGAGAGTGGTATTGGTGCGTACCCGAATGCCAAACCCAGTATCACAAAATATGTCAATTCTAAAGTTAAATTTGCTAAAGTGTTTTAACATAATTACATCACATCCCTGTGTATCCATTTTGTTTCAAACACATCCTTTTCCCTTTGTCTTTTTCTCAAAATGAAAGTTGTCCCAACTCCACAGAAAGTTTGATAAGAACGACCTCCTCAGGATCGCTCTCATTCACCAGATTTGTAGACAACGTGCATACACAAAAAAAAAACAAAAAAACCTACGTCTCTCCCCTTACCACCCCCTCGGGAACAAGTCGTTCCTCGATAGCCCTTATAAAGCCGTTGCCCTGTGAAACTACTTTCACTTTCCACTTTCACTTTAACCCAGAGCTCACCTTTAAAAGGCCCATTGTTTCCCGGGGTTGGGCGGGGACGACAGCGACACAGCCTCCCGTGGGGGAGAAACAACCTTATCTCGAAAGAGGGAAGCATTTTAAGATGATGAACACCCGTGGAAGTGGCCGTCAGGTCCTGGGCCTTTGACTGCCGATAACGGGTCGTTCAGGGGTTCAAAATTTCGACCGGATGCATTGAGGGTGGTTTTACCCTTCTGTCTTAACTTTAATGAGTTTGCATTTCCTTAAAAATATATATATATATATATATATTTAACCTTTAGAGTAAGTCGATAATAATCTTTGAATTAAATGAAATGAGAGAAGATTCTTTAAATCTAAAAATTACCCTTGGACACGGGAAACAAACCCGGGATTGTTGGCTTGGTAGTAATAGACTCCTGGATAGCTCGGTGGTAAGGACATTGGTGTACTAAGCCAAAGGTGCCAGTTCAATTCCCGTGTCCAAGTGTCATTTTTCAATTTAAAGAATATGATATTCAGATGCGGCTTTAAGCGTAATTAACAACTTTATCATATTATAATAATATTAAATCCATCATGAACTGATGTGTCCCACATTCCAGAACAACCCTCACCACGGTCTAAGGCTTCAGGTTCTCAAAAGAGTGTATTGGCGGTGTGAGGGTAAAACTTTGAATCTTGGTCGGGTTAACTGGAGACTGTTTTCCCGCTCTCGCTAAAAGCTAATAAGGGTAAAATTCCTCTAAAACAATCTCCTCATCTCTACACCTTGAATTCAATAATAACCTCGCTATTAGATATTTTAAAATGTGTTCTGAAAAATACATTGACATAAAATATTAACTTGCGAGTAACAGCTGTTTATAGAAGATTTAATGTACAGCGTTGTCCTATTCCAATATGTATGTAGATTTTCTATAAGACTAATGAGAACATTGCATATTTATACCAAACCTGCTTCAGTGGACACACGGTCTTAGGCATCACTCTTGCAATAGATTAGACTGCCAATGACCGGAAGATTGAGGTTTGAATCCTGGTCGGGTGTGGTGAAAGAGTTTTTTATTAAATGGTTTACACTCTACATCCATGAAAATGCGGGTACATTTAATCTAAATCCAATATTCCTCATCCATAACTCAGTAGCGTTATTAGTATATATGCGTATAACCAGAACAGGTAGAATAACGCAATGATATATATACCAGACTTTTGGAAGCTAAGCAGAGGACTGAAGCCTTAACACTAGACCATCATAATAATCAAATCATACGACCTTAGGGGCATGGTTCAGTAGCTGACTTACATTTTTTTTAAACATTAAACTTTATTACAAATTAATATGAAAGGGATTTAAAAAAAACTAATAACGCTCAAAAGTACAATAGGGTACTTTTTACAGTATTGAAATTTTACCACTCAAAGTCAGTTTAATGCAAGCTTCAGCTGTTTAGTGTCACCCACCCTCTCCCATCTGGGAGCAACCCCATGGAAGTACAGTAGTTTACCGTTACTTTGCACATTGAATGTATATGATGAGCGAGTAAGAGAATACAAATATTTCCTGAAGGATACCTCATCTTTCATGGGTCTCTTACATTCATCAATTGATATGGATCTCTTACATTTATCAATTGACATGGATCTCTTACATTCATCAATTGACACGGATCTCTTACATTCATCAATTGGCACGGATCTCTTACATTCATCAATTGGCACGGATCTCTTACATTCATCAATTGGCATGGATCTCTTACATTCATCAATTGGCATGGATCTCTTACATTCATCAATTGGCATGGATCTCTTACATTCATTAATTGACATGGATCTATTACATTTATCAATTGACATGGATCGCTTACATTTATCAATTGACATGGATCTCTTACATTCATCAATTGGCATGGATCTCTTACATTTATCAATTGGCAGGGATATCTTACATTCATCAATTGACATGGATCTCTTATTGGCAGGGATATCTTACATTCATCAATTGACATGGATCGCTTACATTCATCAATTGGCATGGATCTCTTACATTCATCAATTGGCATGGATCTCTTACATTTATCAATTGACGTGGATCTCTTACATTCATCAATTGGCATGGATCTCTTACATTTATCAATTGACATGGATCGCTTACATTTATCAATTGGCATGGATCTCTTACATTTATCAGTTGACATGGGATCGACGGCTTTACTTCTCGAGAGGAGATATACGAGTATATACTACGTATTTTTATCCCTTGACAAAAAAATAATCTGTCAGCCTCAACCGGGTTTGAACCCATGAATTTCTGGTCATGAGGTGAAAACTTTATCTCTAGACTAGTGTTTCGCAAACGGTGTGCCACGGAGGCGAATTAGGTATGCCGTGCAGCCACATTACTAATATGGATTGAATTAATTTTATTCTTAGAAATTGGGTCGAGAGTGCTGAGACCTGTCACGTGGTTTAATTTTAACACTTGCCATATTTATAAATGTATTGTCATCATGTGAAAATCCACATGTCAATGAAAGACATCATGATTTGACACTAGGATTAACTACTTGCACGTTCAGGTATAGGTAGAGTATTTTGTTGATGTGAGTTTATCTTGATGAAAAAGTTATTACCCCATAGTAGCTTGATCAATTTTTATTTTGGCTTGTCTCCTTCAGGAAGATATTTTGATAGTCTTTGAGTGGGCCCCAAAAAAAAGTCAATAAACTGCATCATATCAAGTTTTTTTTCCAAAGTATTGAATCATCTCGCCTACAAAATACGATGGTTCAGAATAGCGCTTCCTGCCTGTTTATTTTTGTTCGGCCTTTGGTAGTTGGTGTTAAGAAACATATGATTCTGGTAATGATGTTTAATATGGTAAATTAATTTCATTCGAAACTTGTGGGTACGCGTCTTGAGGTTCCATATCTGCTGTATATTCAGTAAAATTTAGTTCTGAATGTTTTTATTTTAGATACTTTCACTAGATTCCATATTGGTTTCCAATGTTAGTTCTTCAAAAACACTTATTTTAGAACCAAAATTAATGATATTGTATTAACAAAAGTCAAAAATGGATTAAACACTTTCATTTGGTCAGCCTATAGTCATTTTTTTGGGTTCTAGTTGCTGCTTTTCTATTTTTTAGTAAAATTGATATGTTTTGCATACTTGTTTTCATATTGTTCCATTTTTTTAAACTCTTCATAAAATATAAAAATATTTCTTTTATAGCTTTCTTGCCACTGTGGATGATTTCAACACAATTGGCCTTATTTTACGAGTTGGATTTTAAACATTGAACGGAATCGTAGTAAAAGTTTGTGAAGCAATATGCAGAAAATTATAAAATATTCACCCCAACCCACAACGGAAATTTGGAAACAGTGTACTGAAGGGTTTAACAATTTATAGCAAATACCCAACTCTATTGGCAGTGCGAATGGCAAGCATGTAAGCGTCAAGTTTGCGGACAAAACTGAGTCCAATTACAATAGTGCACATGGATATTGTTGGCACAGATTATATAACCTTACATGTGTTGATGTTGGTTGATGGTTTTGTAATCTTCGATGTATAAATCAAAGATGGCAGATTTTATACCCAAAAACTAAAGTGCATATTATTAATCTATCCCTTCCCCCCTTGGGGGCTCCCCAGTTTTTCGCTGCAGGGCGTCATTTTCATATTGCTATTGAAATGGTTTGAACACGTTTGATGACCACATTTCCGTTAAAAGTTACGCATTTTATTCCCCTTTTCTCTCCTTTCCACAACAGCAAGTTGCAGTGGTATAATTTTTTTGATACTATTAACTATTTTTCTGACGTAAATACCCAGCAACTCGATCCCTGTCTGAACATGTCTCAACCTGAACATAGCCGATCATAATCGACCATAGCCAATCATCACCAATCGTGACAGCTCATTATCTATCATAACTGGTCATTACCGATCACGTCTAAACTTTTTAAAAATATATTTACATATGCAATTCATTCTATTTTTCTTACCTTTCTCTCCCCGTAGCACCAGTGTTTAGGGTCGTATCACCTTTTTGACACTACTTACAATTTTTGAACTTATTTGAACTGGTGTGATATCCTCATTTACTTGTAAGGTTATGCAAATTAGGCCCCATTTTCTCTACCAGCCCTGGCACCCCTCCTTCATCCCCCACCCCCCACCACCATCATTTTATACCATTTCCCTACGAAATATGCTACAATTTTTCTTCATTTTACATCATCATCAGCTGCTCATCCAACAACTTGAACCCAGAGCGGTGTAGTTCCTTCCCTGTATCCCTCAACCCACCCTCATTCACATCGCTCAAGATGTAAAACGTACTTCAGGAAAAAATTAGTTTATTCTTTCTTAATTCTGATTTACCGTACAACTATTGGACGCACAATACATTTTCTGCTACCGCAACGCGTACCCAAAACAAAAACAATGTGCCTCAAAAACATTAGGCTTTTTAAGTGCATTGTGAGCTTAAAAAGTTTGTGAAACACCGCCCCCTAGTCCCCCAAAGTCACTTTGTAGTGTAATGGTGAAATAAGATATTCTAGTCTGTAGTAATAAGAGCATACTATCGAGAGACCAAATATTTTCTTGCTAAACTTGCTTCTCGATATTTTCATTACATTAAATATTATTGTTCACATTTCATGGAAATTTATTTAACTATTCCAAACAATTATGCACAACCTATATTCATTATTGTATTATATATATAAAAATAATCTATTCCAAAAAATATTTACAATGGAATGTTGGCGCTGAAACATCTCATTAAAATTTTTGCTTGCTTAGTGGTTGTTCTCAAACACCTATATAAAAAAAAAAAAACCTCTCAACCGGTCGTTAGAGCGTGAATCTGCCATTTTATATATTTATTGAAATAGTTTGCTATTTTAAAATGAACTAAGGACAATTGACTACGCAGAAATGTTTGGACTAGTGCCAACCATATTTAAACTAGTCTATCATACAAATCTAACAAAGCAGTTCAATATAAAAAAAAAACCAAGAGCTGCGTTTGAATAGAAACGATTTTGTAATTTGTTAATATTTTAATATACATTAAGGTATAAAATACTGGGATGATGTATTTCTACGTCATTTTATCAGTAATGTTATTTTATACTGATGTGGTTGAGACTATTTTAAATAAGATCTAAATTGACTTCCAAGCAAATAAAATATGAATTTGATGTTCATCTGCTGTGACATTTAATTTGAGACGGAATGTAAAAACTGTCAAAACACATCAGTATCAAATAATAATATTTATTAAATGACGTTCAAATGTACCATTTCTGTATTTAAAATTTAAAAAATATCAAGACAACATATTTTCTTAGAAAACTCCGATTCTCATCACTGTATTTATATTATTTGAATTTTAGGACCTTTTACTTATAATTAGCAATATATTAAAAAAGCGTGTTTTTTTTACCTTTTGTAATATAGGGCGTGCCCGCATTAAACAACCTATCCTCGGGAAGTAGTAGGAGAGAGAAAAATTATTACAAAATGCCCTTTGTATATTAGCTCTTTTTCGCTTACTTTTCAAGAAAACAACGAGAAAATAAATCCACGTTTTTTTTGCATAAATAGTAAAATACAACTAAAATATTGTGTGTATAAAGTAAAATACATCTTAGTATAAATATTGATTGAAATTAAACTATAACCAAGAAGCAGCCTTATTGTTTCGTATCTTTTGATTAATTTAGGAGTAGTCCGATATAAAACATCCATACATGAGTCATCGAAAAACTACGTTATTAATTGGCTGAAAAGACACGCGCGTACACATATACAAATATAAATACATTTAAACCTGTTCCCTCATGAAATTGGCAAGAAACTGACCATATTGCTCAAAAAACAACTCCATACTTAATCCATCCTTACTAACTTTCTCCACACCATTCTCTTTTATTCTTAAAACTCTTTGCCTTTTCTCTTTTTAACACATTAGTCCTCAACATTTAACCACATCTTAAATGATCCACAACTTTCTTTTAATTCACACACTCTACCTTCATACATTCATTAGTGACTCCGTTCATACGAGTATTTCCACATATATTTCTTAGATGTATTATTCAAATCGCATTCACCTTGCTTTTGAGTTTCTCCTGACAAACTATGCTTCACATCCATAAAAAAATGTTGGCACCACCACACTTACATATACTACCATCTTTGCCCCTTTCGATACTACTCCACTCTTTGCAATAGTCCACATACATCCAACTACTCTCCGTGATGCATTCACCCATCTGTCCATTTCACCATTCATCCTTCTATTTTTACAGAACATTCCACCCAAATACACCAAATCATTCACTTGTTCTAACAGTTTTCCATTTATACTAGAGTAACAGTGACAATTATTTCCTGATCCGTCCTTATCAAAAACTGTCACCTTAGTTTTGAAGGTATTTATACGAAGATCCAGTCTGCTTGTCGCCAAATTAAAACTATTTACTGGATTCTGCAAGTCACTTTCATTATATAAACTTAAAAAAATATTATGTTCATAAATCTCAATACTTGTCTTCCGGCTGGAGACCATCATTTTAAACAATATAAATAAAATAATAAATACAATATTTTATTTAATACCTATGGATTTGCACAAAAAGGAAGATAAAACGAGCTAACATCCAAAGGACATTTGATTTTCCAAAATGTAGCTGTTTAATTTGATAGAACATTGTATAAATTATATAATGTAAATAAATTATTTCATGAAATATTAAAAGTATCAAGTTGGTATTAAAACGACCCCTTAAGACAACATGGGAAACAACAAATCTTCCCAATTTAAATATAAAAACATTGGTAGATGAGGCTACTACCCTAATCATTATAAAGCGCGGGTGATGTTAAGTAACACTGCAGAGAGTGGCTCTTACCGGTCCACGACAGCCAGGAATATCGGACAATCACGACCTTTTAGTCCTTGAACAAAGAGTAGAAGAGCACAGGCTTTCTTTTACTTTCGAACCGTTAGCGAGATTGAAAGGGCGTGAGAGCTTTTGAAGGGTTTGGGAGGTGTGTGGAAGGGGGTGAGGGGCCTTAAAGTCTCACCACACAATAGGGATCCCCCAAAGTTACAAGAACAAGGGTTGATTAACTTGCTACAGACGTCCGCAAGATGTTTACTAACGCGCGCAGGAACAAAATAAGGTGGCGTCAAAAGAGGTAGCGATAGGGAAGGA
The DNA here is from genome assembly GCA_902151445.1 of Timema monikensis. Classification (NCBI taxonomy): domain Eukaryota; kingdom Metazoa; phylum Arthropoda; class Insecta; order Phasmatodea; family Timematidae; genus Timema; species Timema monikensis. Next base: position 20,382 of record CABFVZ010001451.1, read on the forward strand.
GAACACATTTTATTTGGGGTATGCGAAGTGCAATTTTTAGTTTAAGAAACCGAGACGAATGAATAAATGTATTATTATAAAAGCAAAATAAAATTTCGAATATTTTTATCATTGTTTTATGTTAGAAAAAGATGATATTTATAATATTTATTTAATTTTACAATAATTTTAAGCAGACTAACATTTTATCTTTCCTCCGTGTCTTACTACCTGGCTGGATTATCAGCATTTATATTTCTCCTAATGGGGTAGAGGGGAGAAAGTCTAAATGCAGAGTAAATGCATCTTTATTAATGTGGAGAGAGAGAGAGAGGTAAAATCACATTCAATACGCCCGGCCGGGATTCAAATCCCGACCTCACCGTCATCAGCAATCTCGTCTATCTAAGCTTTATATTTAGTCCACATACTTGTCGATACGGGTATTTACATAGTTTTTACCACAAAATATATCATTGTGGCAGTAAGCTAATTTATTATTATTATTATTATTATTATTATTTATGTTCAGAGAAGCTTTTTAACAAATTCTCTTACTGTCACAAGACATAGACAGGATTGATGGTGACGGTGAGGTCGGGATTTGAATCCCAGACGGGCGTATGGAGTGTGATTTTAATTAAATGGTTTCCCACTCTCTCTCTTTCTCTCTCCATGTTAATAAGGGTACATTTACTCTTAATTTAACTTTCCCTTCTCTTCCCCATTAGGATAACTATGAATAAATGTGGATAGTCCAGTCAGTATGTAAGACGCGGAGGGAAAATATAATGTTAATTTGTTTAAAATTGTTGTTAAATTATATAAATATTAAAAATATATAGTAGGCCCCTATAAGTTTTAAAATAAAGGGTTCAGAGCTTAAGGATATTGTAGTATTTATTAAAATGAGTAAACAAATCTTAGTAAACATAGGTCCACAAACCAAATCAAAGAGTTATAGGACACTTATGGTACAGAATGAAATGGTTTTTGGGTTTATTTGGCACAAATTTATCACCTTAATCAATTTTACACAGCTATCTATGTGAGGGTGAATCTAGCGTTTCTGAAATGCGGCCCGTATATTACTAAAAATAGAGTTAATGAATTATTGGCTTCAAGCCACCAGGTCTAAGATCGATTACACAGATAATTGAGTTACGATAAAGTTGTTAAGTGTATTAAAGACTAGATTTCTCATATTAACAAGTTCTGAAATGTATCCCTTCTTGTTTTAGGGTCGACAATAATTTATTATAAGGTTACAAGTTTGATCAGATAGCGGCGGAACAAACAAAAAGTGTGTTCTGGGGGGCTGAATTACGTGAGAAGATACGGTAAGCCACCAAATTCATTGTTTACTTAAATTAATGAGAATCCATTGAGGAAGGATGGTTTGTAGAAAACTATGGGTAGAATAGAGAAAATTTTTAACAACTTTTTTAACTAAACCTTCCTATTAGTTGTTCGGGTTATACACATTCAATGGTAATTACACTAGTGGGTTAGCGATGAGGAAGGAAGCATTTTATAAATAATCTACTTACATTTATGTGGAATGCCAGTGTAAAACCATTTAGGGAAAAATACACCATTAGTGGAACCAACCGGGATTCGAACCCCCATCTACCCGTTTTCTGCAGGCCAGTTTAACACTAGAGTGACGCCTTAGACCATTCGTCCACTGAAGCGAGACCCTTTTTGTTAATTAAATAGTTGGCATCAGGGCTGGCTTGTCCATGAGTTGAACCTAGGCAGTCACCTCGGCCCTAGGACTCAAAGGTCCCAAGGGCGCATTCCAATATGAGATTTTATTCTTTTCTTGGTGACCTGGTGGTCTAGGGTAAGGTGTCGGACTTCTGTGCTGGCGGCCGGGGTTCAATCCTCGGTCCTGGCACAAATGTATCTGATTTCCAAACCCTTCCTTCACCTTTGACAAGACATCTTGTGAAAGTGGGGAATGCCAGGCCTCCACCGTGGTTCGGATTCCACGTTAAACTGTAGGTCCTCCACTTCATCTCACAATCACCCTACTATTACACATTAGCGTAAGTGCGTATAACCCGAACGGGTAGTAAGACGCGGTGCTAATAATAGTATTAATAATATTCTTTTCTTTAGTTTTTCAAAAATAATTATTTTAATTAAATAAAATAGTAGTTTTTTCTAACTAAAGAAATAACATCTGAATATTTTATTTAAAATAAATAAATTCATAAGTTTTATCAACAAATAAATTTTATATTTAGTTAAAAGCGTCAGAAGATATTAAGGGAAAATGAAGGGAATGAGGGATATTTGTGTACACATTGGAGGGGCGGAAAGGCAGAGGGTCACTACTTATTGTTTATCCATCTCTTCTTTTGTACTATATTTTGGCACTTTTTATTATTCTTATTTAAAATCGCGAATATAATACAACTGAGTCTCAAATTTTAAATCTCGCCTAAGGTGCATGAAACCATTACGTCGGCACTAGTTGTTTCATACAAACGAGACAAGTTTGCTTACTTGTAGTCATTTATTTTCAATTCAAAATATCAGTAATAAATAAAAAAACATAATGTTTCATACATCTGTTTTTAAATAATGGTTCATCCTAAATTAATAACGCACGGCAAAAAAACAAAATAATTATGTAGGAATAACGACTTTTAATGTAATGTGTGCAGTGTATAATAATAATGAAAAGTATTTGCCACCAAAAAATGGTAATCATAACTTTGTTATAGTTTACAATTCACAAGTCGTAAATAGCATTTAAAATGTGTGTTGTGAATAGAGCGAAACTTTTTTTTTTAGGCAAAAAAGAGTAAAAGAAAGATGCGTTATGATAGATCTACATATTGTAATAAAATATGTCAAAATAATTAAATTAAATTATTAAGCTGAATAGGTGGAACAAGAATTACAATCTTGGATGCCTAGAGAGGAACCATTCAAGAAATGACTCGGATTCTATTTAGTTTGGCCGTTAATAACATTAACTATAACATAAATACGGTTTTACTAAACACTTTTTTAAGTGATGTATATACATGTTTGTAAAAAAAAAAGTAGGCCTCGATTCAATGTTACTATAAGAACTACTTCTAAAATATCGATTTTTTTACCTACTATCAAGAAGGAATCTTCTATAATCTAACGTAGAATATTACTAAGCATTATTCTCTTTTAAATAATTTATTCAAATATACGACTAAAACATAAAACTAGTTAAGCTTTTGTGTTTTACTATAAGCCAATGAAACTATTATCGGTAGCCCGCTTTAAATAGCAACGATTTTCTTGGGACAGTTGTACAATTTAATAAAACACATTTACTAAATTCGCATGTAAAGTGCTTAGGAAGATATTTGCTCCATAAAGGGATAAGGCTACTGGGCAGTGGGGGAGTTTACATAATGATGAGTTACATATTATGTACTCATCACAAGACATTGTTAGGATAATCGAGTATGGTAGATTACGGAGTGCAGGACATACGGCGTGAATGGGAGAATCTGGAGTGTTGAGAGTATTGACTGGCAGCACAAACCCAATAGGAAGAGACCATTGGAAGACCGAGAAACAGAGGGGAGGATAACATCAGAATGAAACTGAAAGATATAGGATGTAATGAGGTGAACTAGATACAATTATCTCAGGATATAGAATGTAGGGAGTGGGACTGGATAGAACTAGCTCAAGATAGGGATAGGGTGTAATGAGGTGGACTGGATAGAACTAGCTCAGAACGGGGATAGTGTGTAATGACTAATGAGGGGGACTGGATAGAGCTAGCTAAAAATAGGAATAGGTGGCGTACTTTTGTAAGTGAGGCGATTAACTTTTGAATTCCTAATACCACTAAGCAGGGGTTCCCACCAATTACCTACAAGTCAAGGATCCCCCAAGAGGATCTTTGAGATCAGTGGATCCCCCGTTTTTTCTAATTATTAAAATCTAATCTATGCTACGTATAGAAATTACGCCCACCCCCTATTCATAATAATTCATGTTAGAAAGCTTACGAAACTGAGAATTTAGCACAATAAATCTGAGTAAAATTTATTTTTACTTAATTCTATTTAACACTAACTCTAGTTCTAATAATAATGAATATAATATTTGCTAACACAAAATATGTTAGTTAGGCCTACATGAGAATTTATAAATTATGGAAAAGTTCAAATTTATTCATTTGTGTCTAATATTAGTGAGATAAGTGAAACCTGTTCTTTTTTCCTCATCACTTCTTGTAATTCAATTTGAAGGCTGGACACTTTGACTCGAAACTTCGAATGCATATCAAGTCTATTTTTATACGTCTTGTTTTTAATGTAGCATTGCGCAGGTGTGTGAGGAGGAGGGAAAACTTTTTATTGATTAATATTAGGCCTATTGTTGTTTAGGTACTATTTTAATTTTTATATTTTAATAAATTTTTGTGGTTATTGCGGACCCCCGGGGGTCCACGGACCACCTTTGGGGAACCACTGCCATATAGTACTAATAGAGTAAGTAAGTAAGGTTATGTAATACGAAACTTTCACTTTTAATATATAGATAATACTACCTATGTAATAATAGTATAGTATTATTAATGTTCATAGCAAAATAATATGTTTTTATTTTCTAAAAGTCCTTTCTTACCAAAATCCTACTATAATTATTTAGCCAATTTGGAGTTTGTTCATTCTATCTTGAATGTGGTGATGTTTGGTGTTTTCGTTGTATAATTTTTACTGTGCTTTGAAGAATGTGTTAAAGCAGCTTTGTTTAAGCAATGCAAAGTTTGAAAGTCTTTTCATTTTTTAAAAAGATATTAACAAACAATAATTTATCTAAACTATATTACTGATATAATTTCTGTCAAATTATTTCGACCTGTTTTGTATCCATTATTATGATATTTGTGAGCCGGAAGCTTGAAAGGGGTGTAGGCTGATCGTAGCCAGAGTATTTAAAACCTAAAAAAAAAAGTAGAGATGCACGTGACACAGTCTTCACGCCGAGTGTAGAGTAGCCCCATAAAGTTACCAGACCAAACTACGTATCCCTACGCCGAACCAGATGATCTGCAAAAACATGTGTCTAGCAGCTGTCACTTTTGACAGTCAAAATTTAGGTATATACCAAAATGTTGACTGTCAGAAGTCAGCTGTGAGCTGTCAGTCAGCACCAAAGAAGCCATGGGGCTACTGTAGCTAGCCCACTGTGTGAACTACTATGCGGCAGTTCTAGCTCTCTTGGGAACAATGTAGCTTCATCCTGATTGTTTCATGGATGGAAGTGGGAGGTAAAACCCAAAATGGCGACAGGCTGACAGTTGCGGTTTGACATTGTTGTATTGTGAGTTGTGTTGCAGGAATCGCTCTCGTGTGTGATTAGTGCAGTTAGTGAAGTTGTGCGGCATAGAAACACAGCAAGGACTCTTAGGGGATGAGCGAGGAGTAGCTCAGTGCTAGTCAAGCTTGACTCACTAAAGAAGCTATGCTATGCTATGCTATGCCACGCTATGCTAAGTTTGAAACTCGCTAGCCAAGTATTTAAACGAACCAGTCCACATATCACGCTATGCTGTGCTATATAATATGCTATGACACGCTATGCTATGTTTGAAAATCGCTAGCCAAGTATTTAAACGAACCAGTTCAAATATCACGCAAATCTGTGCTATTTAATATTCTATGTCACGCTATGCTAAGTTTGAAAATCGCTAGCCAAGTATTTAAACGAACCAGTTCACATATCCCTATGCTGTGCTATATAATATGCTATGACACGCTATGCGAACGAAATCGGGGATCGAGCGATTTTTACATCTCACTCGCGCTACGTTTTGTGCTGAGCATGCGCACAACGAACAGTTACCACCCTTCTACCATCTAATCCCACCTAATCAGTGTGGCTTTGGAAGGTGAGCAACACTCTAAATTACAAAAAGCTATATTGTCCCTAAGACTAGAAAATACTCTACCAAACCTTTCACATATAGCGTAGTACAGCTCAATGTGGGAAACACAAGAGAGAGAAATGTCTCTATCAGGCTATCTATTATTATTATTATTATTAGCACCGCGTCTTACTACCCGTTCGGGTTATACGCACTTACGCTAATGTGTAATGGTAGGGTGAAAGGGTTTGGAAATCAGATAAATCTGTGCCGGGACCGAGGATTGAACCCCGGCCACCAGCACAGAAGTCTGACACCTTACCCCTAGACATCAGGCTATCGACGACCTTACCTACCTTACCATCTAGTAGGCCTATTCATCCATTGTAGCTTGACTCAATACAGATAATAAATTAGATATCTAACAGTCTAACCAGTCCTATACTCCAAACCCCGTGTGCTGATCTGATTCCAAAATCTCTAGCTCACAAAGCTATCCCGACACGAACTTGGGAAGTGGCATGGTCAAAAAGGTAATACTTTTTTTTTTTAATGTAAGGCATGAAAGTATGGATTAAATAAAAACAATGAAGCCATCGTTTGAATTTACTTAGACTTTTACCTCAGAATCGATCTATCAATCTATAAATAAAGGAGAGTTTCTTTACCTATGTATATAAAAATAATATTTTTGTTGGCAAAACAATAACGTATTGTTGTGTATTTCAGGTCTTATGTAAATCACAACAAAGATCGTAGTTGTAACAATAATTTTAAAAACGGTATCCAGGTCATATGTAAGTATTAGTTACATTACAAGTCCTATATAAGGCTTGATGTAAGTAACTATAACTATTTTAAAGTAGTAAGATTATAACTATAACAGTATTTTTCATAATAATTTTAGTTAATAATATTATATATATATATATATATATA